>VZQC01010980.1:61361-106274 GCA_009823505.1 Rhizomys pruinosus | reverse complement strand
AAAAAAAAAAAAAAAAAAAAAAAAAGTAAAATATCTAAGTGGAGCTATCCTATGTTCATGTCTTATAGTATTCGTAGGCTCAATAGTTCTTCAATTAATTATACATTTAATAAAATCCCTACTCCTTGGCAGAAATCAACAAGTTAATCATAAAATTCATATAATTCATATAGAAATGCAATGAAAAGCCGGGCATGGTGGTGCACGCCTTTAATCCTAGCACTTGGGAGGCAGAGGCAGGCGGATCTTTGTGAGTTCAAGGCCAGCCTGGTCTACCCAGTAAGTTCCAGGCTAGCTGGTACTATAGGGAGACCCTGTTCATAAAAAGGGGCACTATGATATCCTGTCCTGCCTGAGTGGTGAGTGGGCAGAGAACAATTTGTAAAGTACACAGTCAATAAGAACATGGTCCATAATAGAGGGAGACCTAATCACAGGATTGTCAAACACTACCCTTCTCCAGCATCCTGGCACCACATTCTGAAAGGCAGGCCTATTTATCAGAGCTTATTTTACCTAGTACGCCATGTCTGAATGTGGAAAACATATAAACCATACTGAAGGACAAAAGAAAAACAAAAACAAAAGTCAATTTAAAGAGAATGAGAATCATGATCAGATCCTGATATGACAAGATCTACAATCTTTTAAAATCTATGATTACTAGACTAAAGGCTTTAACATGTGGTCTATGTAACCAACAGAAGGGAATTCTAAACAAGAAGAAATGTTGTGTATCAAAAACACCGTGAGAGAAATGAAGAGTACCTTTGGCAGTCTCCTTGGTGGACTAAGCATCCCTGAGGGAAGATTGTTTAAACTGGAGTTTTCATTAATAAAATTTCAATAATAAAATTTAATTCATTAATAAAATTCATTAATAATAAAATTTACAAACTAGAAGAACATGCATGGGGAAAACAAACCAGCTTAGAGTGTACAAGGACTCTGGAACAACAACAGAGAAAAGTCAACAGTCAATGTATGCACAACAGAAATGCCAGCATCCGTGGGAGGGAGAAGAGGAAGACAAGAGGAAGGGGGAGGAGGAGGAGGAGGAGGAGGAGGAGGGGGAGGAGGAGGTGGGTGAAGAGAGGGAGGGAGAGAAGGAAGAAAAGGAATCAAGGAAAGGAGGGAGGGAACAAACATAATATTTGAAATAATAATGATTTATATAATTTCCCCTAAATTAATATACAACAAACTTAAGAACACTGTTGAATGCCAGGCAGGGTAAATGTCAATGAAATGATAGTTGGACTGCATTCAATCAACAAAAATCAAACAAAAACAATAAATCTTAAAAAAAAGTAGAAAAACTTAAAATTATATCCAATATCTCATAAATATTATAAATCTCAGGAAAGCTAACTATTTAAAGCATTGACATAAATTCTTCTACCAATGAAATATTCTGTAACATAAAATTGCTTTGTAATAAGATTTTAATTGAATGAATATAAATGTCTTCTCTAAAAATTTTCTCTAAGAAACTTTCTCAGAAGGGCAAAAATTGAGGAAATTTGTTCTTAGTACATATATCTTCTGATAAATGTCAAAATTTCTTCAAAAAAGATGTAGGTCAGAAACTTAATCTGTTAATATATAAAATTTTAAAAGGAGAGATAGCAAGAAGTGAACAAAGGCAGAAGACAATAAGAATAAAAAACAAAGACAAATTATAGCAAACAAAGCCATATTTGGTAGCAGTTAATACATCAATAGTCACTTAAAACTTAGTATCTAAATTGTATCTAATTAGGTTTGTCAGAGTCATCAAAGATCGAACTATATGTTCTCTATAAGAATCTTTCTTGATAAGTTAAAAGGTGCATAAGGATTAAACGTAAGTGAATAGAGAGCCATACATACTAGTCCTCATCGAAAGAGAGATGGAGTCCCTATTTTAAGGGCAGAACAATCTTTAGAGCAGCAGAAAGTAACAGAGATACTTGTTGGAATGACTTTTACAACATGGACACCTTCTGGTCAGATGACTTTTATTTAATCTTGTAACCAAAAAGTTAGTCTCTTAGTTTGTTTATAAGGTAGACACGTTTACCTAGCCTTGTGCCATTCCTGTGACTTGGTTATATGACGTTAGTTCCTCATGACCCTTCCTTGCCCTACACACAAAATAATGTGTGAATGTATGCACTATGCTTTACATATATGTAAAGCATCATAAAGAGCATTTTTCTCATTGAAAACAATGAGATAATTATTACATTTGTGTAGAAAACAATCGATGGAATTTCCTTACGGTTATATGTGGGCTATTCTAGTTCAGTAGTGATCAGAAATGGCAAAATTCTCCAATAAGAAAAGTTCTGCTTTTACTTTCCCATTTCTTTTTGGATTTGCTGTTTCAATGAAAAAAAAAAGAGCAAGCAATTATTTGAGAGTTCTGAAAGAATTCTGAAGGAACAGGTTCTTAGCAGTTTAGGGCTGCTCTTGGCATTAAAAGGGCACTGAGAATCAAGTTGTTTTTATTCAGGCATAACATAAACATATTGTGACATTCCATAGTAATGCTTCACTTAGTAATGCTACATTACAGTTATGCCAGAAATAATGATAAAAGTATTGGCCCTTCAAGAAAATAGAACAATCATTTATATTTGTGTGCTTACAAGAAAGCATCAAAATATGAGGTAAAAGTAGAATTACAAGAAGATCAATCTATTATTATAGTTAGAAATTTCAAAATCATCTTGATTTCAGGAACACTAAATAAATGCTCAGTTTAATTTTGGCTCTATGTTATAGAATCATGGTTTATTACATTTGAAAATTAATAGGTTTTGTAGAAATACAGCCTCCAATGAAATACACGATGATAAAAGTACAAATTTATGGTTTGGTGAATGTATTCATCAATGTATAAAATATTTACTTCACCCCAGAAAGATTCCTGATAACAGTATCAACACAGTGCCTCACACTCTGCTATTCTGGCCTATTGACCAATCTCACCTGTTTCTGAATGTATTGTGATTAAGTTAATATACTGTATAATCATTTCTGTCTAGTTTCTTTTGCTCAACATGGTGTATGTGTGTGACTTTAGGTGTCTCACAGTTCTAGTGGTTGGAGAGTCCAAGGTAACAGTTTCAACAAAGGTCAGAGTTCCTGAGGGCTCTTCATTGAGTGGTGGACAGCCACGTACTCACTGAGTATGAAGAATGAAGAAGAAAGTGGAGAGATCTCTCTTACAATAAACACCAATTCTGTTTAACTAGTATGCCACAGTTACAAGCTCATTTAAAGTTAACCATTTCCTAAGAGTCCTATCTTAGGATCTAGTCATGCTAGGCTAGGGCATCAAGGTTTGGATTTTGAGGGGACACAACTCAGTTGATGGTAAGAAGGATTATCCATATTCTTACACATATAGAAATTCCATTTAACTTTTTTTTTTTTTTTTTTTTTTTTTGAGACAGGGTCTCCCTGTAGCCCCAGCTATCCTGGAACTCACATTGTAGACCAGGCTGGCCTTGAACTCACAAAGATCCGCCTGCCTCTGCCTCCCAAGTGCTAAGATTAAAGGCATGCACCACCACGCCCTGCCCATTTAACTTTTTATTGTTGACTACTATTCTACTGTATGGATATACCACAAATGTTCATATATTGCAAGGCGATTGGTACTTGGATAGTTTTCTACTCAGGTCATTTTTGATAGTCCAATTGCCTATACAAATATATTCGTGGTAACATGTTTTATTTTTCTTGGAAAGAGATGCAGAAATATTTAGCTCATAAGGTTAGTACATACTTAACTATATGAGCAACTGTCATTTACTCCAAACTCTCCTTAGTCATACTTGAAAGATCCAACTACTGTACATCTTTCACAACACTTGGTGTTTAGTTTTTAATTTTAACCATTCTAGCTGGTGACAAGTGGCATGTCATACTTTAATTCATATTACTTTCGTGGCTAGCAATATTGGGACATTCTTTTTATATTTCTTACATGTTTGTTTAATCTCACTTAGTGAAGTTTTGCCCATTTTTCTTAAGCTATTTGTCTTTATAAAAACTTCATTTGAGTTAGTTCTAAATATGCTCCAGATTCAGGTTTTGTCTAGTGTATATATAATATACATAGCATTTTCTCCCAGCCACTGAGTGGCAAGCCTTCAGCATCTTTGGTTTTCTTTCTTTATTTTTTGTGATTAAAAAATTAATGATTTTAGTGAATTTCCATTGATTGCTAACAGGGGAAGGTGCTCACAGGTCCTTCATGTCCACTACTGATCTGTGAGCAGCTAAGGAATTCTGGGGAAGCATAGGATTCAGTTGAATAATCATGGGGAGGCCACGGGATTCCTATGGTTAGTTCCTGCCCAGCATCACACATTAGCCTATATTGACAATTACATGCCATCAACTTTGCAAAAGTATATTTTGTTCAAATTTCTAAAACTTTTTATGTCTCAGGAAGGTAATAAATAATGAACTCATCCAGGTGAGGAGGTGGTTACCTGTATGCCTAGCTAATTGGGAGGCTGGAGCCGGGAGATAGCTTAACTCAAGAGTTTTGCAAACTAGCTTAGGAAAAATAGCTAGACCTTCTACTCAAAAACAGAAAAAAAGAGAGGTGAGAAGAGCGAAAGGAGGACAGGGAAGGGAGGAGAAAAACAATGAAATCATTCACAGTACACACATTTGATGTGACAAGGGGAACTGAGAATGTTCAGATGCTAGAGTTGTTACAAGGTCAGTAATGAAGATGTACAGGTTTTCTTTCTTTTTTAAAAAAACTGAGAAGTGGGGCTGGAGAGATGGCCTAGCAATTAAGAGTGCCGACCGCTCTTACAGAGGACCCGGGTTCGATCCCCAGCACCCACATGGCGGCCTAGAACCGTCTGAAACTCCAATTCCAGGAGAACTCCAGTTCCAGGGGAATCCGAGACCATCTTCTGACCTCCGCGGCATTGCACGACAGGGGTGCACAAACCTGCATGCAAACAGTACATTCATACACATACAGAAATAAATAAAATTAAAAAAAAAACTGAGAAGTTATTTAAAACCAAAGTTACTAAAAATAAATGCTATTAAAGTTTAAATAATAAATTTATAAATGTGTATACCATGATACCATTATCCTTTATGGTGAGTAATTCTATTTTTAACCAAAGGCAGAATTTCTAAGTGAAAATCCATTTGTTTCTTAACAGGAAAAGGAATATTTCCACTAGCAAATATGGACTTCACTATTTGAATTTCTGAACTTCTGAGATTCTGAACTTCACTATTAAAGAAATATTGTTTTTATAAATTTGAGCTTTTATTTGTTATGATCTTCTTTCTCAGTTAAATCTTTTATGTTGGAGAATAATTTCTCTCATATTCTCAATTTGTCATATATATTATTTAGATTATATTATATATACTAATATATATTATTAATGTTGTTGCTCAGAGTTTGTTTGGTTCTCTTATGTTAGACAACTAGGGACATTTCTATTTTAAACTACTTTCTAAAGAAGATGAGATGGATCCATACCTGACAGTGTTATCAGGGCCAAGAACCTGTGACTAGGTGGATCATAGGCTATAGGGAAGAACCTACTACTATCATTCTGTTTAATTGATATATTAAACTGACTCACAATGAGTTGTTATGCCCATAGATTATTGTGTCTCTCAACTCTCACCAGAGAAGATTCTTCTTGCAGGAGATGTCAATTAAGACAGAGACCCAGAAATGGTTCATGAGCAGAGAAGAGACTGTGGAGTGCTTGGCCCTAAATGGGACACCAATATCTCACCCTCTGCTCCCAAGGAAGGCTCAAGGAGATTTGTGGAAGTGGGGATAGAAAGATTATAAAAGGTAAATGGAAAGAAGACAAGACTGGGAATACAAATTACATTAATTTCCAACTCTAATCCTTATTTGTTAATTGAGAACTTCCCGTGTTCTTTATAAAATCCTATAGTATATGTATTTTAATTCATCTCATTTTCCTGGTAAAAAAAAATCTGAAGGAAGCTCAAATGCTATAAGGAGGGGAAATAGTAAATTTTAAATAAGGGCTGTCTGTATCTACAACTCTACTCTTATTCTTTCTAATACCATTCCGTGTCAGTAATTTCCTAAGGTTAATTTGAATTTTGCTTTATTGTACTAAAGCCATCCTACAGAAAAATTCTGAAATAGTCACTAAATGTAAGTAATTAAAAAGTAATACACTAGCAACTTCAGGATGAAAAATAGTGAGCCATTAAACCTTGTGATAAGTCTTGAAAACGCAAACTCTCTATTTTCAATGGTATAATCTAATATTAAATGCCTACTTGTTTAAAAAAAAAAAAAAAGAAATCTCAAGCTCTAGAGAAAATAAAATTTTATGTAGCACCTTAAGATTTCACCAATTTTAACAATATTAACAGAAGACATTCGACTAATTTTTTCACAGAGACTAAGCTAAAAATACAAGTAATGTAATTCAATTTTGATTGATGCCTACTGGATTACTGTATAGTTTGCCCACTGCATTTCCTAGTGCTCTTTTATTTGAAATATTTACCTCAGTCAATGGATACATTTATTACCCTTAAGGATATTTTTCTCTCCAAAGTCACAAAGCATGTGACATTTGAGAAAAAAGTCATATTTTTCAGTCCAAAATACATCATGATATAGGAACAGGGTAAATATTTGCAATTTTTAAAATATCTCTATAGCATAAGTTATTTTTGTTTCAAAGAAAGCTTTATTTTACAACAACAACTTTTTCAGAAAATCTTTGGCAAGTTTTGTGAGCATTATTTTCTACATTTTATTTCACTAATTTTAAGAGTTTGACACATGAATGATTAAACAATTGGCTAATAATTGTTATACACAAATATCTAAAAAGAATCCTGTAGTTATACAACCAGATTATCAGAAATCAGAAGTGTTGCAATATTTCTTTAATAATCCACTGATTTTGATATTAAAATGCAAATAATCACTGAATTAATTACATTTTCCTTGGGAAATTTTCAACCCGGGGGAACAAATCATAACAAAACCATGATTCAGCACCACATGGATTTCACATACAGCATCAAATTCAAATTCAAAGGATATCAGAATAATTACCATAGCTAAATACATCATCTTGGAATATGTCATTAACATATTTAAAGTATTTAAAAAGGGCGCATTTATGTCAAAATCAACACAGCTCTAATGGTATTAAACAATGGTGTGGAACTTGGTTGAGTTTTGCTCATACAATGAATTAATATATTCAAAATTGTGCTGTTTTAACTTTTTTCATATTTATCAATGAACTTGCAAGCACTATTAAATCTTATGTACTTTCAACATATTTCACGACTTTACTTATACAGAAGCATGTACATTGCCTTATGTTTTTGGTTTTCCTAAACCTACCCCTTCTTCCCTTTTCTATTCCTTTCCACACTATATTGTATGTATATTTATGTATATGCACAAAACACTTTTATTTTTCTCCTAAAATTTACACATTTATATGAAAAGTTAAGGACAACCTAGTAATGTTTTCTAACTCAAATCATAGACTTGCTTGCCTTTCCTTTAATATGTGTATTTACAATAAAAGGTGTGATACCTGCAGATGAAATTCTTGGACTATGCAAAGCTTTGCAGCATCAGTTCCTTTCTCTCCAAGACTTTTGTTGTGTTGTGAAGGAAGTCAGTTTTTATGGTTAATGGGCAATTTCTCATAGTTAAAGAAAGCATTGTTTTCTTTTGTCTTCAACTGGGTTAGAGAATATACATTTAGTTGAAAGTTTTGTACATAAATTCTCATCTTTTTTTGATATTCCTGTGAGCCGTGATGCAAAGGAAGAGAAACGTCAACTTGCAGAGGTTATCTCATTCCTGCCATAGTGTGTCTGGGGTTTAAGGAGATCATAGTTGCCCCTAGCACTTTACAATTAATTGTTTTCAGCTCAGAAATTAGTTTAAAAAGAAGCAAAAATGTGGCAAAACTAGTCAAAGACAGAATGAGATTGGCCTTGGCCCTTGAGAATTAGAGTATAGCTTGTTGGCTATGTCACATACATTACTTCATACCACGGCTCATACTTTATCAAATATTTGGTGAAAAAACATGGCATTTGTACAAAAATATGCTAACTACTACTATGGGTATGTGTCAGATAATTTGAATATTAGTCTACAGGATAAATATATATGTGAAGCAAACTTATCCAAAAATAATTTGAAACAGTACTCTGTTGAATAACGGAATTTTTCCATAAAAGGCAACTGTCAACAATTTATGTGTTAAGAATTTGTTTGCAGTGGGTGTGGTGGCACAGGCCTTTAATCCCAGCACTCAGGAGGCAAAGGCAGGCAGATCTCTGTGAGTTCAAAGCTAGCATTGTCTACAGAGCAAACTCCAGGCCAGCTGGGACTAAAGGGAGACCCTGTGTCAAAAATACCAAAAAAAAAAAAAAAAAAAGAATTTGTTTGCAAGCCATTAACTTTATTCTGCTAGGTTGATGCATTTTTTTCTATTCAATTTTCTTTACAGGCAGAAAAGTATATTTCTTATTTTATGCCATCCAAGTAAGTCATGTCAAATGGGATATAAATTTTTGTGGCATTCTGCATTATATTGAAAAGCAGTCTCTACATTCAGTCACCTCTACTATTTGCAAATATTCTGACATACTTTGAAGATAAAAAGAAGAGAATAAACATTAACACAATTTTAAATATCAAACAATTAAATCTAGAGCATAGTAGAGAAGGCTAGGAGGCACATTTAACAGAAGCAAATAAATAATCTTAAAGTTTTAGTATGATAGAGTTGAATCTGAAAGAAATAATAACTATAAATAAAATAACTATAAATAAATAATAACTATAAATAAATAAAAACTATGCTAGTTTTATAATGTTACTTTCCATTTTAAGCAGTTCACATTTCAAGTGCTCCTGTAAAACATACCAGGATGGAAGACATATAATAAGTAATGCAGTTTGCATTACCTGAAGCTTATTAGCAAAACTTTGGTTTCCAGAAGTCACTTAGAATGAGCTTGCTTAGCTTAGAAGCCTCTATTCCCTGATCTCTGGCTATAAACATATGTTTAATTATTCTATTCCACTTGTTCCTAGATAATCTGATCCCTAAATTTACTGTATACAGCTTCTACCTCAGGGTTCATGTGGAATTAGTTGAAATAAGGGAAGAAGCCATTCCTGATAATAAAAAAAAAAGAATTCATTGATAATGAACTTTTCTGTATCTAATAAACAAAATACTGAAGACAGGGAACACTGGAATATTATTTGAATGTACTTTTCAAGTGAGGTATAAGCAAATCAAATTCTAATCATTAACTCCCAGAGTCCACACTTCTGCATTTGTTTTCATTTGAACTCTTACAAACATGCAGAGTCACTCCATAAGGGGTAGATACACACTTAAGAAAATTGACATCCTATGGCTTGAATGAATGATTTGAGATCTACATCATGACCTGTAACTGTTTTCTAAACTTGACCATAATTCACTGTGTCCACCCTCATCTTGAAGATAGAAATGATCAAAGTAACTTGAAGAATACAAAATGCAATATTCCTTCTGTTGTATGTTAATATCAAAACCTGGTTTTTGATAGTTTATGATAGTTTCTATATCACATTTTCTATATGCGTTGGAATGGATTTTCTCAAGTAGCACTGTAACCAAGAAATGCAAGCATAGTGCTTTTAAAGTCCTTAAGCCATATTTTAACTGAACCTCTTTGTGCAATCGCTGACATGGAAGCCAATTGAAGCTACAGTTCAGAAGCACAGAAGCAGACACTACCAGAGGCATCCCACAGCCTTCTGTTACAACACATGGCTTAACAGGAGAAAACACTTAGCATGTGACAGCTTCAGAAGGGTTTCAGTTTCACTGAATGACTTTGTAAACAAATAAAACTATCTGTAGAGTCTCTATAATGTCTGATTGAATGCTGTCATCAACTACATTATAATTACTGGCATTTATTAAAATATAATACATTTGAAGAGGAAACCTATGTAGAGTTAGGTAACTTGGAAGTTATTTTATTCAGTATCTTAAGTATCAACATTAGTAGTGTTATTAAGTATTATATCTTGGTACTGAAGTGATGACTCAGTGTTTTAGAGCTCTGGATACATGCAGGCAAAAAGCTCATGTACATAAAATAAAAATAAATAGATAAATTTTAAGTATTCAGCTGACCTGGATCTCTCTATGTAGACCAGGCTGGCCTTGAACTCCAGAGATCTGCCTGCCTCTGCTTCCCAAAGGCTGGGATTAAAGGTGTGCACCACCACACCTGGCAAATACTTTTAAAAGAATTTTACTGGCAACATTGATGCATCCATAGGTTAAAATTTTGAAAATCCTCAAAAGCTTTATAAGAATACTTTTTTTGTTCTGAAGAATTCTGTTTACTTTAAAGTGACAGCTCATCTACTGTCCTGATGTGTCAAATGACCAATGCTTTAAAGAAACAAAGGGGGAAACACTTGTATTTATGATCCTTCTGTTTCTGTCTGGTTTACATACTGAAATCATTAAAATATAGGCATGGAGGATGGTGAATGCAAAAAAAAAAAAAAAAAGCATTTAGGCCCCCATCTTTTCATTTTTTTACAGTGCCGAGTGCCAGTTGCCAGTTTCTTATCAATGCAGTGCCTGACATGATTTACAAATATAGGATCCTCTGTTTGAAGATCAAATTAAAAAACAAATGCAGTGGAATTTTATGTTTCAAAACATTCATGACAATGCATCAAAATTTACCCAAAGAGTGCTTTACTGGAATGAGTCCTTCTAGTAAATTAACTTTTTTTATATATAAAATGGTTAGGATATTAATGCCTGGGAAATGGCACAAAGCAAAGAATGCCACTATAATTTTACAGGCTCTTGATTATTCGTTTTAGAAAAGTAAAGTCTATTTGTAACAACCTTGTTTGTTTGGGGAAATGTAAATTTTAGTGTCATGAGGAGCTATAATGCCAGAAAGTATGTTAATAGTTTTTAGTATCTTAGGAATAGGACTTTTACATATTTCTCTCAGTATCAACTCTAAGAAAGCTTAAAGAATTTTTATATAATGCAATGTGTAATAAAAGTAGTTGTGCCTTTTAATTCTGGTGTCTAAAAAATGAGCATAAACCATGTAGAAAACAATCAAATGCACATTACAGTTTCAGTTACATCAAGATGATAAATGCATACAAGGAAAATGAGATAATATTTACAAAATTAAATGTCTTTTAAACTAACAAGTCCTCAAATTTTCTGTGAGAATAGAGGAATAAAATACATAGACTTTCAAAAAATCTTCTACCATCGTTAGATCTCATTTCAGTTTTGAAATATTCTTGATTTCAATACATTTTTAGAAAATGTGATGATTCTTTATTAAGGTATTTCATTCATTGCAATAATATTTGCTGGCATAACTACCAAAATATTTGACAATGACTTACATTTATGGGTAAGAACTCTGTTATTTGAGGTAACTTAGCAGATACTTTTATTCAGTGTTTTTCATATATAGAACAGATCTCACTGGTGCTTAAAATTATTGTCTTTGTTTAATTTACAAGTTCAGATATTTTATTCTCTGATAAGTACTATTAATTCCATATTAGATTATTTTACATGAGAATTTGTAAGTGGTAGTTAAAATAATCTTACAGAAATTAATCTAAAAATATTGATGCTCAACTACATTTTCACATACCTAATAAATTTATAAAATCACTCCACAGATATTCAATTCAATGGCTGGGAATAATTATTGATCAGTATATATTAACAATGCTAGGGTTTAATAAGCAAAACAAGGATCATTACTTTTATTTACAGCTACAAGTTCAACTGAAAGATTATTGCCTTAAGCCAACCAATTTTATTGATGAGTAATTCTTTTATATATTAATGTTACTAATAATCATACATTTTACTTATCAATTCACAATTTCACAATGCCTCCCATGCAGTTTTCAGCTAGTTTTTTTATGGCATAGATAACGATATTATACCCTTAAAACCACATATATTACAGCAAACTTGTTCTATAACATACTGTAAGTTCAAAGGGATATTTTAAATACCAAATATCTGT
Organism: Rhizomys pruinosus; assembly: GCA_009823505.1. Lineage (NCBI taxonomy): Eukaryota > Metazoa > Chordata > Mammalia > Rodentia > Spalacidae > Rhizomys > Rhizomys pruinosus. The sequence continues at coordinate 94,151 of VZQC01010980.1, read as the reverse complement.
TTCATCTTACAATGATGCTATATACTAAAATTGGATTTCACATAAATTTTCAAGACATTAACATTTGCATTTTCCTCAGATAAATACAATTACATGCTTCTGTGGAATCAGTCCCCCAAAGGAGAAACTGTATATGACATTATTTAGTGGCTCACACAGTGTACCTGGAACCTTTAATATTATCAGGGGATGTCTCATCAGTTGGAGACCAGCATTACTACACCATCACCCACCTGGGCTGAGACATGTGAGATTACAGAGGATAGTCCAAACCTTCCACTATTCTTATAATTGAACTTGCTCAGACTAAAGGTAAAAAATGAGAAAACGAATTAATGAGAGGCAGTTATTAATTGTTCCTCACCAACCAGGCAGGCTCCCAAACCCCATCCTCTGGTTTTCACCTTGGAAGGCTAGAAAGCTATGGACAGAGCAGTTGAGATCTAGAGACAACCAGCACAAGTGGCCACTCCAATCTCCCTAAAGAATCCCTTCGTTATCCTTTTCACTGTTACTGACCAGCAGAGGAACAATTTATAGGAACAGTCCCAAAAGTTCCCATATCTAACTAAGCAAGCCTCCAAGAGGGATGAACGCAGTCTATTCCTAACTTGACACCTACTCTCCTCCTCCAACACTAGCAGGAAGAACCAGCTTCTTTAACAAGTGTTCTGTGACCATTGTCCCTCATTTCTGCACCGAGTTACATCTGTAGCCAGCCGTGCTTAACCTGGTAGAGACCACATTGGAAGTGCGATACATTTACATTTTCATCTTGACTACTCGATTTCAAAAATCTTACAAGCAGAAATGGTTTTATTTTTATGTCCCTAGGTCAAATTCCTGTGTGGTGAATAAAACCTGGGTGGAAATGCGAGGGCCACGTGGAGAACATGTGCCACGTTACTGCAAGTAGGAAAATGAGACTTAAAAGAGGGAAGGTGATAGCATCTAAGGAAAAAATGCCACGAGAAAGACATGAGTCTCCTTAATGCTAGAGTGAAGGTGGTTATTATACCACTAGAAAACATCTCCAAACTTTCCCTCATTAGCTGAACAACACATCTGTGGGTGTATTCATGGAGACCTATGTCATTTATTATAATGAAAGTAATTTACTGCCATCAGTACTTAAATCCAAGAAATATGATCTAGAATTTTTGGAATAAAATATCCAGGTTTTTATGGGATGACATATTCTATATGGAATTTCATCATTTGTTCTCATTTCAGTTTTAATATAATAACATGTAATAACATTCTACACCAAGTGTTTCAATCCTCTATGAAAGAATAGCTAGTACCACTGATTTAAAAATGCATTGTTTTACATGTGGAATATTCAAAAAGAAAACTTCATTTCCTTCTTTTGGAAAAATGATTTTCCAAAAGAGGCTCAATTTTCCAGTGAGGCTCAATTAAAAAATTATGAGAATAAATTTCTATTGGAACAGCAATACATACCTGCTTCACTAAAACAATGAAAAGAGAAACGCTATGTATGCAACATTAATAAAGTTTTGGTAAAGTAACAAGTTTCCAAAGACTTTTAAATCTCTGTGAATTTACTGTCTCAACTTTATTCTTCTTTATTATTATTATTATTTTTTTTTTTTTGTCTTTTTGAGACAGGGTCTCCCTTTAGTCCCAGCTAACCTGGAGCTCGCTATGTAGACCAGGCTGGCCTTGAACTCACAGATATCAGCCTGGATCTGCCTCCCAAGTGCTGGGATTAAAGGTGCACACCACCACACCCGGCTTATTCTATTTTTCTAAGTCATCGTTAAAATCACAGAGACATCTTAAGATGGAGTTATATTTTATAGACAACAAGTGTAGTCAAGTGAATAAAACAGACAGATTTGAGTTTTTATCACGGTTTCACATAGAATAAAGCTTAATGAAGTATTAGGGGTTAGAGTGTGTTATACACGAAGCACAAAGTACAGTCAAAGAAATACCTCACACGCTTCAGTTATTTCAACTGAATTCTTACATGCAGCCTCGTAAAGGCCTAATGGAAAGGCAATATATGTTAAATTATTTCTTTATCCTTCAATAAAGCCATTTAGAACTTTTTAAATCTCTTGATTCCTGCTCACTGTTACAATGCCAAAGAGAAGAATATAAGAAATTATTAATTTTTAAAATTACCCAACAACTCCATTGCATCATCCTCGTTATCAATGTCTTCTTCCGTTACAGATGGTGTGGGGCTATGGATGGACTCAAAGGAATCCTGGGAAAGCATAGCTGCCAGAAGTTTCTTGTGCTGCTGTTGCTGCTGTTTCAGTCCTCTAGTCTTAGGCTCCATCTTTAAACTGAAGGAATATTTCTGTGTCAATTAGCTGTGGCCAATAAAGAAAATCTACAAACAGGATTCCAAACATTTATTGTGTTATATAAATATATGCCGTATTTTTTTGTTCCTGAGACTTTGGTACTAACAAATTCTCTGAGCCAGTGTGGAGATGAAAATTCCTGCCCTGGTTTACAACAGGAGGTGCTAATCTGCTACCTCTACTCATTGCCATGGGAAAATTCATACTCCCTGCAAACAGGTTTTCTGACTTTGTAAGAACTAGAAAATATAAGTTATTTCCAGATTTCCATACAAAAGGCATGTCAACCAAAACACAAGTAATGGATATATTTTTTTTTCACATACACCATGAAGACTTCAGCATTTTCAATTAGGTTTATATGTGGCACCCCAGCTCTGTTTGCTAAAAGGTTTTTCTCATCCCCCACTGAATTGTCATGCCATATTCACAGTGCTTTGAATCTACCTCTGAATTTTCCTGGTGATCCTTTTCTGCTACGTTGTGCAGATGTGACTCTCAGAGTCAGTAGACTTTGTACAAATATTCGTACTTGTCACGTTTGTTCACCTTACATCTGTTTCAGTCCCTTTGTTCTTCCTACTTTTAAATATTACTCTGTGTATTCAGGCTGCATTATATGTTTTGGTTAAAAAAGCAAATATAATTTATCAAACTAATAGTGATAATCCACTGTAGAAACTGATATTTCCTTTTCTCTGATGTTCCAAGAGTCTCTCATAATTTCTTTTCTGATTGAAGAATTTCCTTCATTTCCTCAGTTAGGGGAACGTTGGGCAGCCTGCCCCTATAGTTTTCCTTTGTTTTAAGATTTTTTTTTTTAATTAACAAAAAAAAATCTTAATTTCCAACAGTGTGAGAGCAGTAAAGCAAAGGGCTGGTACAGCTACACAATAGGACTTTGAGAAACACTGAAATTGGTATTTATACATTTATAAATAACATGGGGGAAAAGTTCATATTGTTCATTTGTTAAGTGCGAAAACACAGGAAATAAAATTATACATAAAATGTGGTCTCAATTATAGTAGAAAGAATAGGGAGGCAAAGTGGAACAGAAAGAACTGCTAGCTGGACAGCAGAGTCCTTCAAGTTATTCAGTATAAACATGTAGCATTTTTGTAAGAATAAAGTTGACAAGTTTGCATTTCAAAAAAAAAAGATTGTTTTTATTACAGCACAGTTGCAGGAACAGAGTCTCACTAGAGACTGACGCTTTTGGCACTTCTCTCTGACTTCCATATTTTCAGATAAGAAATTTAGAGTAATTCTGATGATTGGTCCCTTACAGGCAGTTTGATATTTATTTTTGGATGCTTTATTTTTTTTTTTTTCCTTTGGAGGCTGGAAAGATAGCTCAATGGATAAAAATGCACTCGCTGTTCTTTCAGGAGACCCAAGTTTGGTTTCCAGCATCCACATCAGGCGACTGACAGTCTTTAGTAATCCAGCCCCAGGGAATCTGATGTTGTCTTTTGCCCTCTTCTAGCACCAGACACTTGTGACAAACACACATAAAAATAACTCCTGAAATTTTCTCTTTGATTGTGGTAACTGGAAGTTTAAGATATGTTTTTTTTTATGTGTGTGTAAAATTCATTGCGATTACCTTACAGATTTTATCAGGTCTTGAAGGTCAAAAAGTTTTCAGCTGTTACACTTTCTTAAAATTCTTTTTAATTTATTTTTCTCTATGTGTATGAATGTACTGTCTGCATGCAGGTCTGTGCACCCGTGTCGTGCAATGCCGTGGAGGTCAGAAGACGGTGTCGGATTCCCCTGGAACTGGAGTTCTCTTGGAATTGGAGTTTCAGAAAGTTATCAGCCGCCATGTGGGTGCTGGGGATCGAACCCGGGTCCTCTGCAAGAGCAGTCGGCACTTTTAACCGCTAGGCCATCTCTGTCATTTCTTATTCTTCCACATGTAACTGAGGCTGTATCTGTATTGTGTGGCTGTATGTGTGTGTGTGTGTGTGTGTGTGTGTGTGTGTTTGTGTGTAAGTGTGTGAGTGGGTGGGTGGGTATGTCTGAGTGTAGTTGCTGGACTCTGTGCATGCAAGTGCCCACAGAGGCCAGAAGAAGACAACAGATCCCTTGGAACTGTAGTTCAGGCAGTTGTGAGACATCTAATGTAGATGCTGAGAACCAAAGCTGGGTATTCTAAAAGAGTAGCAAGTTCTCTTAATCACAGAGCCATTGCTCCAACACGTGTAATCCTATTTTTAAGACTATTTTTTCTGTTTTTCAGAGCCAGACAATACTATAGAGCTGCCCTTCAGTCAATGATTCTGTCTTCTGTCATCTCTGCCCTACTATAGAGTTCATGTAATTTTTATGTCTGTGATTTCTCAGTTCTATATTTTTTACTTTGTTCCTTTTAAAATTTGTGTTTACTGTTATTTTTCATGTTCACTTATTACCAGGAAATTTTTAGTTGTTTATTAAAGCATATTATGATAGCTGTTTTAAATTCCTTGTCTGATAATTCTACAGTCTGACTTATCCCAGTATAGACATCAGTTGACTTTTACCACTCAAACTGTGGTTATTTTGGTTCTGGGTATGAGCAGTGCTTCATAACATTGTGTCCTGCATCATTTAGCTATTATTTTAGACCTTGTTGCATCCTGTGTAAATATTTTATTTGTAAGATAGCCAACCCGCCATTCCTGGACTTCTCTGGTTGGAATGATAATTTGTCAGAGTTCTTGCACTGTGGCTTTAGCCTGTGTAGTTTATCTAATGTTTCTGTGGCTCCCACTACTCCTTGTTAGTGATGTGTGAAGGGGCACAATGAGAAGCCCCACGTTGGTAGTCTGATGTCTGTGGGTGAATGAAGAAAGTATCATACCATGGGGACAACATAAAAAGGGGATCCTTGTGAAGGGATATCCCTTAGTTATGTCTAAAATCTCATCAAACCTTTATGCAGGTGAGAAACGTCTAGGAGAGAGTTGGGTAATGAAGAGCATTGATCACTCTGTGTAGGATCTAGGGCTGTCTTGAACAGCTCACCTGCAGTTATAGGAAAAAGTAGAAAGCTTGGACAGAGGGAAGCCAGGTGACCAGAGGTACTGCTGGCTCTGTAAAATAGTAAACAGTGCCATTAGCTCAGAATAAGATGGAGGAAAAAGGGCAGAGATTGAGGAGAGAAGAAATGAAACAATGCCATCAAGGAGCAGAAGAGGTGTGTGAATGGAGCAGACAGAGGCAGCCCTGTCACTGGCAGACTGGTGTATCCAGGACATTGGGCAATTGGGGTGGTTCAGAGATACTGGCCAGTTTGGTCATGTGTTCTCCAGCTTTTAGTGAGCCCATCACAGAGCAGAGAAAGAGATGAAGTCCACAGGGTAGAGCTTTATCTGGAAAAGACAAAAGGGCAAAGGAATTGATGCTGTAACCCGGGGACTCGGTTCAGTGGTGAGTCGTGACAGAAGCCGAATGAAGAGAAAAATGATGAGCAAGGTGAATGAGGAGAATTGAAGCCAGTGCACTGTGGGATCCAGTCACAGTGGGGGACCAGAGCAAATGAACTGGAAGTGACAGAGAGTGAGGTGCCTGGAATTATGTAACACATTACGGATAATGATGATGAAATCTAAGATGTGAAAGAAGGAATAAGTGAGGGGTTAGAATTCAAGATCGGGGATGGAGAGATGGCTCAGCAGTTAAGAGCACCGACTGCTCTTGCAGAGGACCCAGGTTTGATTCCCAGCACCCACATGGAGGCTGAGAACCGTCTTTAACTCCAGTTCCAGGGGAATCCGACACCCTCTTCTGACCTCTGCGGCACTGCACGACATGGGTATACCAACCTACATGCAGACAGTACACTCATACACATAAAAAAAAAGAATTCAAGACCAGTGGCAGAGTAGACAAAAGAAGTGAAAGGCTGGGTTTGGACCAGGGATCACTGATTTTGACTATTTTTATAAAGATGGGAAGTGTCCTGGGAATAATGTGTTCAGAGAAAGAATGACATGAGCATTGGCAAATTATTGCTAAGAGATGATGTGGGGTGGGAAGAATGTGAAAATGTGAGCTTAGTAAAACATGTTTGGAGGAAAACATTATTATAGAGAAAGGAGGAAGGACTATTACAGAAGGGAACGAGTAATATCTATCAGTAGAGATCGCAGTTCCCTCTTCCTCAGCCCCACAGTGTGAGAACAGAACTGGAGAGCACACCTTGCTGTGGGTTGCCAGTGAGTACAGTGGTGAGTGAGACAAGGAGGGGAGAGGATGGGGTCTTCCTAAAAGCTTAAGGCTCAGGGGACTTTCATTGGGTCTCCTCTGTCACAGATCTGAAACTAAAATCTTAATTATTAAAGGATTTCTAGAACTTCTCTCCAAAGAAAGGATAAGGTTATCATAGCCCAGAAGAGGGCAGAAACTGGAACCATCAGCCTGGCTCAGCCACTCCCAGATCTTTAGTCTGTGACAGGAATATAACCACTATGGGACCCAGCTTCCTCATTCCTGAAATAGGAATGCTCTTCATCATCACCATCATCATCACCATCATCATCATCACCATCATCATCATCACCATCATCACCATCATCACCATCACATCATCACCATCACCATCACCATCATCATCATCACCATCACCACCATCACCATCATCATCATCATCATCACCATCACCACCACCATCACCACCATCACCATCACCATCATCATCATCACCATCATCACCACCACCACCATCATCATAACCATCACCATCATCATCATCACATCATCATCACCATCACCATCATCACCATCACCATCATCACCATCACCATCAACATCATCATCATCATCATCACCATCACCACCACCATCACCATCATCATTACCACTATCACCATCATCATCATCACCATCATCACCTCACCATCACCACTATCACCATCATCATCATCACCATTACCACCATCACCATCATCATTATCACCATCACCATCACCACCACCATCACCATCATCATCATCATCACCATCACCATCACCATCATCATCATCACCATCATCACCATCACCATCATCATCACCATCACCACCACCATCATCACCATCACCATCATCATCACCATCATCACCATCATCACCATCATCATCATCACCATCACCATCATGACCATCATCATCATCATCACCATCACCACCATCATGACCATCATCATCATCATCACCATCACCATCACCATCACCATCATCACCATCATCACCATCACCATCACCACCATCATCACCATCACCATCATCATCACCATCACCACCACCATCATCACCATCACCATCATCATCACCATCATCACCATCATCACCATCATCATCATCACCATCACCATCATGACCATCATCATCATCATCACCATCACCATCACCATCATCATCATCACCATCACCACCACCATCATCATCATCATCATCATCACCATCACCATCACCACCATCACCACTACCATCATCATCATCACTATAATGCTTCCATGAGGAGGAGGTGGACGAAGGCAAAGCACACAGAGCAGTCTCTGGGAGGTAATAAATAGCATCCCATGCTCAGTAAGCAAGGACGTCCTAGAGACTTGCCCCTTCTTGACGTAGAGCATCCCACTAAGGGAGGAAATGAAATGAAAATAGGCCTTACGAAAAAGAAGACCATGTAATCAATCGTTCAGTTTACTGTGGACTTGATGATTCCATTTGCTTAAGGTGATGCAGCTAGCTTCTAAGTACATACAACTTTAAGACAGTTATGAAGACTACCCAACGCAAAATCATAAACTTTTTAAAATATGAGAAAATTTTATGAATTTTTTTATCTCATTGTGTGATTCTTGAATATGAACCTTATAGATGACTCCCATCAGAATGTCAAATGTCAGACACTCCTAAGGATAGACTGGGACAGCTATTTTAGAATGAATACTTTATTTTTTTATTTTTATTTTATTTTATTATTATTATTATTATTATTTTGGTCTTTTTGAGACAGGGTCTCCCTGTAGTCCCAACTGGCCTGGAACTCACTCTGTAGACCAGGCTGGCCTTGAACTCACAAAGATCTGCCTGCCTCTGCCTCCCAAGTGCTAGGATTAAAGGTATGTGCCACCACACCCGGCTTAGAATGAATACTTTAAACCTAGGAATATCTTTTTTTTATGTAAGTATTGCCAATACTTAGCACACTGTGTGTTATTAGTGTACAATAGATACTTAGAACATTTTCTTTTGAAATGTTTTTTAAAATAGACATAATAAATTGAAAATTAGTTTAAGTAGATAGACATGCTTTTCAACCTGAAATACGGGAAAATGAAGGAAAATAGGATGATGGGTAGTGGATAAACAAGAGAGTATGCAGATGGTGGACATGGTGCTACATGAGTTCAGTCTTGGCCTTTGGAAGGCGGAGGCCGCAGGCGCAAGGGTTCAGCTTCATCCCCCACTACATGTTCAAGGCCAACCTGGGTTACATGAGAGTTGATTGCAAGATAAATTGACATACAAAAATATAGGTATGAATTTAGAAAATGAGGAATAAATAGTAAGGTCTACATTTATATCTCCTAATTCTTAGCCCATGATGACTAAACAGGTTCACAAGAAGTAAAGAAAGTATTTTCTGTAGTGTCATTATAAGATTCATTATTCGGCTAGGCCTGGCAGTACACACCTTTAATCCCAGCAGTCGGGAGGCAGAGGCAGGTGGAAACCTGTGAGTTCAAGGCCAGCCTGGTCTACATAGTGAGCTCCAGGCCAGCTACGACCCTGCCTCAAAAAGACACACACACAAAAAAAAGATTCATTATTTGATGTCAGTACAAATACAGAGCTACATGCTCTGGATAGGGGTTGGTTAGGCCCCAGAGGCTTCTTGTCTAAAAGACTTGTTCATAAAAGGATTATTGGAATTAGAATAAACATATTTTCCAAAGAAATAAGTTAACCAATTCATAAATTTTTAAAAGTTAATTAAATTTATTTGTTGGTTGGCTTTAAACTTTTTATTTGTTTGGTGAACCAGTGAGATGGTTCACAGGTAAAGGCACTTGCTGGTAAGCCTGACAACTCAACTTCAGTCCAGGGACCATATGGTAGAAGGAGAGAGCCACTTCCCTCAGGTTGTCCTCTGCCTTCCACACACATGCTTCAGGATGCTTACAGATATACACAAACACATAAATAAATAAGTATAGTAATTTTTATGCCAGCCAGGTGTTATGGAGCACAACTTTAATCTCAGCACTCCAGAGGCAGAAGTGGGCAGATCTCTGTGGCATCAAGCCAGACCTGGTCTACATAGTGAGTGAAGGAGTCCCTTTCTCAGAAAACCATAAAATTCAGAATGGCTAATATCAAAAAAAAAAAAACAAACAAACAACAAACAATGATAAATGCCAGTGAGGATGTGGGAAAGGGGAACTCTTATGCTGGTATGAATATAAGCTTGTGCAGCCACTATGGAAATCATTATGGAGATACCCAGAAAAGCTAGAAATTGGTCTAAAATTTGATATAACCATACCACTCTTGGGCATCTATGCAAAGATACTGTACCCTACTACAGAAATTCCTGTTCATCCATGTTTGTGACTGCCTTTTTCAGAATAGTCAGGAATTGGAATCAACCCAGATGCCCATCAATTTAGGAGTTTATCAGGAAAGTGTGATACATATACAGAAGAGAATTCTTCTCAGCTCTTAAGAAATGAAAGTCACAGGATGGAACTGGAAACTAACATCCTAAGTGAGGTAAATCTGGACCTAGAAACACAATGGCCTAGCGGTTAAGAGCGCCGACCGCTCTTACAGAGGACCCGGGTTCGATCCCCAGCACCCACATGGCGGCCGAGAACCGTCTGAAACTCCAATTCCAGGAGAACTCCAGTTCCAGGGGAATCCGACACCCTCTTAATATTTTTATGTCTGTGATTTCTCAGTTCTATATTTTTTACTTATTGTTCTTTAAATTTTGTGTTTACTGTTTATTTTCATGTTCACTTATTACCAGGAAATTTTTAGAGTTGTTTATTAAAGCATTATGATAGCTGTTTAAATTCCTTGTCTGATAATTCTACAGTCTGACTTATCCCAGTATAGACATCAGTTGACTTTTACCACTCAAACTGTGGTTATTTTGGTTCTGGGTATGAGCAGTGCTTCATAACATTGTGTCCTGCATCATTTAGCTATTATTTTAGACCTTGTTGCATCCTGTGTAAATATTTTATTTGTAAGATAGCCAACCCGCCATTCCTGGACTTCTCTGGTTGGAATGATATTTGTCAGAGTTCTTGCACTGTGGCTTTAGCCTGTGTAGTTTATCTAATGTTTCTGTGGCTCCCACTACTCCTTGTTAGTGATGTGTGAAGGGGCACAATGAGAAGCCCCACGTTGGTAGTCTGATGTCTGTGGGTGAATGAAGAAAGTATCATACCATGGGGACAACATAAAAAGGGGATCCTTGTGAAGGGATATCCCTTAGTTATGTCTAAAATCTCATCAAACCTTTATGCAGGTGAGAAACGTCTAGGAGAGAGTTGGGTAATGAAGAGCATTGATCACTCTGTGTAGGATCTAGGGCTGTCTTGAACAGCTCACCTGCAGTTATAGGAAAAAGTAGAAAGCTTGGACAGAGGGAAGCCAGGTGACCAGAGGTACTGCGCTGCTCTGTAAAAATATAAACAGTGCCATTAGCTCAGAATAAGATGGAGGAAAAAAGGGCAGAGATTGAGGAGAGAAGAAATGAAACAATGCCATCAAGGAGCAGAAGAGGTGTGTGAATGGAGCAGACAGAGGCAGCCCTGTCACTGCAGACTGGTGTATCCAGGACATTGGGCAATTGGGGTGGTTCAGAGATACTGGCCAGTTTGGTCATGTGTTCTCCAGCTTTTAGTGAGCCCATCACAGAGCAGAGAAAGAGATGAAGGCCACAGGGTAGAGCTTTATCTGGAAAAGACAAAAGGGCAAAGGAATTGATGCTGTAACCCGGGGACTCGGTTCAGTGGTGAGTCGTGACAGAAGCCGAATGAAGAGAAAAATGATGAGCAAGGTGAATGAGGAGAATTGAAGCCAGTGTACTGTGGGATCCAGACACAGTGGGGGACAGCAGCACAATAACTGGAAGTGACAGAGAGTGAGGTGCCTGGAATTATGTAACACATTTACGGATAATGATGATGAAATCTAAGATGTGAAAAAGAGAGATAAAAGTGAGGGGGTTAGAATTCAAGATCGGGGATGGAGAAGTGGCTCGCACGGCTCAAGAGCACCGACTGCTCTTGCAGAGGACCCGGTTTGATTCCCAGCACCCACATGGAGGCTGAGAACCGTCTTTAACTCCAGTTCCAGGGGAACGACACCTCTCCTGTACCTCGCTGGGACACTGCACGACATGGGTATACCAACCTACATGCAGACAGTACACTCATACACATAAAAAAAAGAATTCAAGACCAGTGGCAGAGTAGACAAAAGAAGTGAAAGGCTGGGTTTGGACCAGGGATTCACTGATTATTGACTATTTTTAAAAGATGGGAAGTGTCCTGGGAATAATGTGTTCAGAGAAAGAATGACATGAGCATTGGCAAATTATTGCTAAGAGATGATGTGGGGTGGGAAGAATGTGAAAATGTGAGCTTAGTAAAACATGTTTGGAGAAAACATTATTATAGAGAAAGGAGGAAGGACTATTACAGAAGGGAATGAGTAATATCTATCAGTAGAGATCGCAGTTCCCTCTTCCTCAGCCCCACAGTGTGAGAACAGAACTGGAGAGCACACCTTGCTGTGGGTTGCCAGTGAGTACAGTGGTGAGTGAGACAAGGAGGGGAGAGGATGGGGTCTTCCTAAAAGCTTAGGCTCAGGGACTTTATCATCTGCGTCCCTTCACTCTGTCACAGATCTGATAACTAAAATATCTCTTAAATATTACTTAACAAAGGATTCATCTAGGACTTTCTCACATCCAACGAAAGGATACAGGTTACTATAGCCAGAGAGGGCAGAACGGAACCAATGGCAAGCCTGGCTCAAGCCACGTCCTCAGAATTTTAGTTCTGTGACAGGAATTGGTACCATCCGACTCTATGGGACGCACAGCCTTCGCTGTCATCTCTCTAGAATTTTGTGTACCACCCTCGGTCATTGAATAGGCCAGGTGTCCAGTGTCTGGGGCTGCCTTTATCACTTATTCACCACAATCCACCGCTACAACTGATCACCTACACTATCATTCTACCGACATCACTCACCACTGACATCATCTCCGACTACTCTTCTATCACTCCCAATCGACTACACCCCATTACTTCACCTTCATCCCAATTCTACCTTATCTATATCCCAATCCATCTCTATCTTCATCCCCATTACAATCCCACTCATCTCTCACATAATTCCATCATCAGTCATACACCATTAAATTTCACAGTCCACCCACTCCATACCCACTACCCAGTCTCTACACCATCCACCCATCCATCCTATCACAGACATTCATTTCCATAATGCACACCACACAATGGTCAACTAGACATCACCATCATACACTGATCAACCAGTCATATCATCGCCAATCCAATCAAATCATACATCAACCATCTGGCAGCGCCCTATCATCTTCTCCATCATCTACCACAATTCACCATTTCAAACGTACACAATATCCCTACTTCATCTTATACACAATACCAACACTCTTTCACAATTCATCGGGATCAATTCACCTCTTACTGTCCACGAACTCCAACCACTAGCCACCTCACGGGAACGATTAACTCCGCGATCTTACCAACTATCCACCATCATCAACATCATCATCAATCCATTTATCACCCTTCTCCACGCATCATTCTTCCACTATCCACCAATCTATACAAATCAGCTCTATCACCATTCCACATCCCGATCCGGCCATCAACTTCATCAACATCATTCTTCTTTTCCTCAGACTCACTTGTCACCAGTACTACGCGCTCCATCAACCTAAAACCGCTACGCGAACGATAACCAATCCATGCATCATAACCAATACATCACAATCCATCCGGTCACGCACCTCGATAATATCATCTATGCCATCGATACCCAATCACCATCACACTAACATCTGCGCCCATGCCTAGTATCACCCACACAGTAACCTCGATCATCAGCCTATCAGAACCATCCTCAATGCAGGCGCCATATCAGACCCTCACCATGAGTTCTACCCATTCGACCCCATTCCAATCACAACTATACTCATTTCTCGACCCTCATCCTTATCGTCAATCGGATTCGACTTCTCCATCTACTCATCCCTTCTTCATCTCCTACACACATCTCCATGTCCTATTCTATCATATCACCACCACTATCATCCCAATTTTCATTACCCGAGAGTCTACTGAGCCACAGTTCTAATATTTTTACAGAGAGCATGAACCATCATCAGTCATCTAATCCTACTGCGTACTCACCATCACCCATTGCAGTCTATCTCCCCACTCCTGTCACAAATGCTTTCTACTCTTATCCCATATCCTGCCATCATCTATCATGCATCAATCAATCACCCAATGCACTTCCAATAGAAAACCACCAATGCACCACCTACCATCATCATCATCACTATGAAATGTCTCCCTTACATCAGAAGAGGGAGAGGTGGAACGACAGAGAACATAGAGCATACACAGAGCCTTAGATTCTCTGGAGGATAATAACATAGCACCATGCATCCAGTCAATGCCAAGTGACGTCTACTAAGAGCGTACTTGCCCTCTTTCTGCCAAGTAGCGCACGCCATTCTCACCAACGTAGAGTGGAGGAAATTGAAGATATGGAAAAAATATAGGGCCTTATGAAATAAGTAAGACACGGACAAATAAGTTAAAAAGTGGACTAATCGTTCTCACGCTTCACTATAGGTATTACCTCGCTTGTGACTTGTATGTTCCTAATTGTGCTTTCACATGGTGGATGTCAGTGCTAGATACTCTTCTTATAGTCCTAATCTCAACCAGATCCAATACGGTTTAAGCAAACCACAAGCGTGTGATGGGACTATGAACTACTCTCTCACTAGATGCCGCATATTCATCCAATCTACATCATCATTGGAGTTAGTGTGGAATACATCGCAGGAAACTAGATTAACTTTAACACAGCTGAAATTTTCTTTCATGTCGTCACCGATTAAGTGTGGACGATAGCACTTTCATGATACTATAAAAACGAGATTAGATACTAGAATGGATATGGCGGAGCGTTCTCATGTGCTATCTTCACACGCAAAATAGTAAATACATAATTTGTATCAAGCACGGACATGCATACAGAGATGGATCTAGAAACATAGGAAAAGAGTATTTTTAAGAAAAATGTGATATAACTGGTCAGGTACTTATCATATTGTTATTATATTTATGACATTTGGGAGGTCTTCAATTAATCTCATCATAATAATCCCATATAACTCACAAGTTTGAGTGGATATATAGTAATCTGAGTCTTTTATTATGGTTGATTTGTCAGTAGCCGTTGTACTGATATTTCTAGACAATGGAATGATGATTAAACAGCATAGTCACCTCAATGTAATGTCCTCTCACATGATAAACTGCAAGAACAATAATTTCCTGGTAATAACTGGAACAATGAAAACATACTATGACGTTAAAACACAAGACCTTAGTTAAACAGGGAACCACATATGTGAAAAACTCAATACGAGAAAGATCTGGGCACTGACCTGCTCCACTCATGGCACTACTCACAAAAGTTGCTAATTGAACTCTAATTATGTAAAGGGCAGGTATGGCTACCACTACAAGAAAGATCAGAATCATTGCCCCGGCTTAGGAGTGGCAAATGATCTTTAAACCAATGATGTCTATATTTTTTTTTTATGTAAGTAGTTTCTGGCTTGGACCAATACTATAGCCAGAAAAACAGTATGGGGTTCTGTATTATTAGATGATACAATGAGAAACGTTTATACCCGACAGACAGTTTCTTGTTGGAAATGTCTTTTAATGTAAAATAGCGACATAATACTGAGAGATGTAGAATTAGATTTTAGAGTGGAATTTGAGCTACTCCGCACATTGTTCTTTGTACAAACCTGAAACATACGTGTGAAATATGAGAGGATATATCTATCAGCAGGGATTGATGAGCGCATATTATGGGAATTAGATCCTACAGACACAGAAGCTGTATCGCAGATGCTGGAATGCGTAATTAGGTTGCTCACCATAAGAGGTGGTAAGTCTTTGGTCCTTTGTTGGAAGGCGTGTAGCGCCTCGCAGCGCAAGGCTTTCTTCAGGCTTGCCCATTCCCTGTCCCAGTACAGTCGATCTTTCAAGGCCAACCTGGGTTACACTGAGAAGTTGGATTGCAGATCATCAATTGCACTAATAAACAAAAATATAGGTATGAATTTAGAAAATGAGGAATAAATAGTAAGGTCTACATTTATATCTCCTAATCTTAGCCCATGATGACTAAACAGGTTCACAAGAAGTAAAGAAGTATTTTCTCGTAGTGTCATTATAAGATTCATTATTCGGCTAGGCCTGGCAGTACACACCTTTAATCCAGCAGTTCGAGGCAGAGGCAGGTGAAACCTGTGAGTTCAAGGCCAGCCTGGTCTACATAGTGAGCTCCAGGCACAGCTACAGAACCCTGCCTCAAAAAGACACACACACAAAAAAAAGATTCATTATTGATGTCAGTACAAATACAGAGCTACATGCTCTGGATAGGGGTTGGTTAGGCCCCAGAGGCTTCTTGTCTAAAAGACTTGTTCATAAAAGGATTATTGGAATTAGAATAAACATATTTTCCAAAAGAAATAAGTTTAACCAATTCATAAATTTTTAAAAGTTAATTAAATTTATTTGTTGGTTGGCTTTAAACTTTTTATTTGTTGGTGAACCAGTGAGATGGTTCACAGGTAAAGGCACTTGCTGGTAAGCCTGACAATCAACTTCAGTCCAGGGACCATACGTAGAAGGAGAGAGCCACTTCCCTCAGGTTGTCCTCTGCCTTCCACACACATGTTCAGGATGCTACAGATATACACAACACATATAAATTAAGTAATAGTAATTTTATGCCAGCCAGGTTTTGGAGCACAACTTTAATCTCAGCACACTCCAGAGGCAAGGGGCAGATCTCTGAGGCATCAAGCGACCGTCTACATAGTGAGTGAAGGAGTCCTTTCTCAGAAAAACCATAAAATTCAGAATGGTAATATCAAAAAAAAAAAAAAAACAAACAACAAACAATGATAAATGCCAGTGAGGATGTGGGAAAGGGGAACTCTTATGCTGGTATGAATATAAGCCTTGTGCAGCCACTATGGAATCAATATGGAGATACCCAGAAAAGCTAGAATGGTCTAAATTTGATATAACATACCACTCTTGGGCATCTATGCAAAGATACTGTACCCTACTACAGAAATTCCTGTTCATCCATGTTTGTGACTGCCTTTTTCAGAATAGTCAGGAATTGGAATCAACCCAGATGCCCATCAATTTAGGAGTTTATCAGGAAAGTGTGATACATATACAGAAGAGAATTCTTCTCAGCTCTTAAGAAATGAAAGTCACAGGATGGAACTGGAAACTAACATCCTAAGTGAGGTAAATCTGGACCTATGAAAACACAATGGCCTAGCGGTTAAGAGCGCCGAACCGCTTTACAGAGGACCCGGGTTCGATCCCAGCACCACACATGGCGGCCGAAAAACCGTCTGAAAACTCCAATCCCGAGAACTCCATTCCAGGGAATCCGACACCCTCTTCTGACCTCCGCGGCATTCACGACACGGGTGCACAAACTTGCATGCAGAAGTACATTGATACACATACAGAAATAAATAACAAGTGCCGGATGTGATGGCGCATGCCTTATATCCTAGCACTTGGGAGGGCAGAGGCACGCAAATCTCTGTGAGTTCGAGGCCAAGCCTGGGTCTACAGAGTGAGTTCCAGACAGCCAGAGCTACAGGGAGACCCGTCTCA
Organism: Rhizomys pruinosus; assembly: GCA_009823505.1. Taxonomy (NCBI): domain Eukaryota; kingdom Metazoa; phylum Chordata; class Mammalia; order Rodentia; family Spalacidae; genus Rhizomys; species Rhizomys pruinosus. Next base: position 76,793 of record VZQC01010980.1, on the reverse strand, counting down.
AACAAGATCCAAAAAAAAAAAAAAAACAAGAAAAAAAATATGTGATAACACAAATGCTGCATGTTCTTTGACATAGCCAGATGCTAGCTTTGAAATCTTAGACATGTACTTTTCTGTTTGAAAGTAAAAAGAAGTCAGGAAACTAATAAAGGTCCATGGAGGAGAAGCTTCCTCAGAAAGGTAATAGAATGTAGTGATATAAAGAAGAAACAGGATAAGAGAGAAGGAAATGATAAGTAGGGTTGGAAATAGGAAGACAGAGCAGAGGAAGGAGTATGGGAAGGGATACGTAACACTAAAGGCCTTTAGTAAAACCCATATGGAAACCTACTACTATAGAAGCTTTCAAAAGTATATACATATATATTATAAAAGGAGGTTAAAAGGAGTTACTTTTTAACAGTGGGACATTGTCCCTACCAGACTCCATAGGCTAACAAAATAAAACCTCAATGTCAGGAATGGATTCTTTCTCTTGAACCTAGGAGGAGCCCACAAAACATCAAACAACACTGGTCATTGCCCCCAATCTTAGTTACCCACTAGAACTTCATGATAAGACCCTATTGCTGAATATACTACCTGAGTCATAGAACAAACAAGAAGAAATCAAGCTGGGGCTGACTTCAAAGTATTGTCTCTACTCACTAGCTTTCATAATCCTGGAAGGTACTACATATCCTACCAGAAGGAAAAAATAATCATCAACTTTTCACAGCCGTGAGTCCTGTGAACTACAACAACAACTGGCCTGGCAAGACATGCCCACTGGTGAAACAATGGCACAAATATAATGCAAGTAACCAACCACTTTCTAATTGGATTTAAGGTCTGCTTCATAAGATAGAGCCCATATCTGACAGTGATAGAAGTCCTAGAAACCTAAGGCTAGACTGTTCACAGGCCATAGGGAAGAGAGCCTAATACTATTATTCTGCTAAATAGATATAGTATTAAACTGACTCCTAATGACTTCTTGTAACCACAGATTAATGCATCTCTCAACTCTCGCCAGAGAAGTTTCCTTAGACAGCAGTTTGTAATTAACACAGAAACCACAACTAGCCAATGTTCAGCGAACAACAGAATGCAGAGTGTTTATCCCTGAGTAGGACGCCTATATCAAACTTCTGCCTCCCAAGGTCCAGGGATCAATGAGGAAGAGGGGTGTAAGAGGCAGTGGTGGTGGATGACCACCAGGAAAGAGAGGTTTCCAGACATCTGGTCAGTTACTCATAAGCACTCACAGCAGAGATGACAATAAACATAAGTCCCATGTAAACTCGAACCAGACAAAAGCCCAGCATAGGTGTGGAAAAGTGGGTGAGAAATCCCAACCTTACCCAAGGAACTGTTAGGAACTAGTGGCTGCTGGAAAGGGGAGAGTCAGTATCCTTTAAGGGTGGGACTCTTGGTAGGCTCACCAGGCTCCAATGGATAAGCTTACAGTAAAGGGAATGTGGGTACACAAATTTGACTACATATAAAAGAAATTGGGCTGAGGGTGGTACCAAAAGTTCAGATAAGGAAGGGGATCTAAGTGACCTAAATATATTATATGAAATTTGGAATATCCAATAAAAAGAAAGTATAACCAGGAAGTAATCCAAAAATGTATTTGAAATAATCTACTTTAGATTAATTGATGAATTTAAACCTAACAAACTGATTCCATAAGAAAAATATGAATAAAACCCCTAATATAGCAAAGAACATATAACAAATATTTGTGAAAAAAACTGTCAATTAATTCCTTCTTTTGCTGCTGCTGCTGTTCTTTCTTTGTTTAAATTTAGCTTTGGAAATTCTTACATGGAAATTTTATCTTGTCATTCAAGAATTTCCAATGATTATCTACAACCAGCCAGAAGAACAACTGTGTTACAGTTTATTGTCATGCCACTCTGTGGTTTACACTGGACTTAGCTCCAAGTGGTCAGATTTCTGAAGAGTCCCTGCTAAGACCCTAAAAGTTGTCTGTTTTAACTCAAATGAATAAAAATTAAATTGGCCGGGCGTGGTGGCACATGCCTTTAATCCCAGCACTCGGGAGGCAGAGATAGGTGGATCTCTGTGGGTTCAAGTCCAGCCTGGTCTACAGAGAGAGCTCCAGGACACCTGGTACTAAAAGGGAGACTCTGTCTCAAAAATACCAAAAAAGTGTAAAACCAAAAATTAAATTGATAGAAAACAAGTGATTATCTACTTAGATCTTCTCTTACAACTTAAGGAAAATTGCCAATTAATAAAAGATTATATAAGAAGTAACTTAAAAAAAAAGAAAGAAAAAAAGCTTTTAACCGTAAGGTATAACTTTGGTTTAGTTCACATTATTAAGATTTACATTCTGGGGGCTGGAGAGATGGCTCAGCAGTTAAGAGCACCCACTGCTCTTGCAGAGGACCCAAGATCCATCCCCAGCACCCACATGGCGTCTAAGAACCACCTTTAACTCCAGTTCCAGGGGAATCCAACACCCTCTTCTGACCTCTGCAGCATTGCATGACAGGGTGCACCAACCTACATGCAGACAGTACATTCATACACATAAAAAAAATAATAATAATAATAGAATAATGTAGCATTGTTTAAAGAATAAATGTAAGAGTTATGCTTTAAAAATATTTACATTCTATTGTTCCTTTGATAGATTAAATCTTTTTATTGAATTTTTACAATTTTCTTTTTTTTTATTTATTTCCATATGTGTATGAATGTATTGTCTGCATGCAAGTCTGTGCACCCGTGACGTGCAACACCGCGGAGGTCAGAAGAGGGTGTCGGACTCCCCTGGAACTGGAGTTCTCCTGGAATTGGAGTTTCAGATGGCTCTCGGCCGCCATGTGGGTGCTGATCGAACCCGGGTCCTCTGCAAGAGCGGTCGGCGCTCTTAACCACTAGGCCGTCTCTCCAGCCCCTATAATTTTCATACAATAAAATTTAATTGTACTTGGATCCCCTGCCTTATCCTCACCTCCCTTTACTGCCTCTACCCAATTTAATATACTCTATTATATACAATATAAGTTCTATTGAGTCTAACTTATATCCCCAAATGTCCTTCAGTATGAGTCCATCCACTGGATCCTGGTTAAACTACCCAGAGTCATATCTTTGAAAGTGACTTACTTCCCCCACCCCCCAGCACACACTGGTGATGGGCATTTGAATATGATCAAAATACATTTTGCTAAATTGTCAAAAAAAAATTATAAAAAAAGTACCCCTTGCTTCAATGCACTTTCTTCCTTCTTAATCCTGATTTACTTCCCACTGTGTCACCCAATGCTACTTGACATCTCACACTCACTTGTGTATTCTGCTCTTTACTGTCTTGGTATGGAAGGAGGCATTTCTAGGCTTTGTGCACTGATACATCAGAAGCAATGAAAGTTTGAAGGAAGAAAACTGTCTTAATAGAACATTTATCTTTTAACTTAATATTTATCATTTATAATTTATAAAGCTTCTAATAATTTTATTGCATATTTGCATTCTAATAATAATGCTCAGTTAACAAAACCAGTTCACTAGATCTATAATGTTTATGGATATTATTTTTGTCTCAAATAGGTGGTTTTGCCTTAAAGAAACCTCATTTGGCTTTTCAATGGTCGACAAACCTAATTCATGATTTATATTAAGATCTAATGGGTAATTTAAGGAACTCCATTACACAACTATTGCAAAGTCTAATTAGTAAGATGATATAGGTATATTACACTCAAATTTTGTTTACATTTCTATGATAAATATGTGATTATCTTTAATAGCTATGTGGTATGTGTGTGTGTGCTTTCTCACTAACTAGCTAGATATGCTGTAGCATAGGAAGTATCTGACAAAAATGCAAAGTCTTCAGTTGAAAAGAGCTTTCAGGACAATATTTGAGAAGGGTCCTCATGAACTTAGTGAGAATTTAGCCAGGAGCGCAAAAAAGGATTCTCCTCCATTAACATTGCAATGGAGTCAGAGCTCACTGAGGTGAGGAAGAAAATAAAAGCCCTAACATTTGTAATAAATAGCTCTGGTTATTATTATGAATAAGTGGAAGTGAAAAGAGAGTTGACACTTCTCTATTTTATATATTAGAACTAAAGATCCACCAATGAATAAAGATAACTGTCTATTGAGATTCATAAGTCTGCTATTAAAAATAAAATTCTCCTCATTGACAGGTGAAATTGATCTGACATTTCACAAAAGAAGATAAATGGGTTTTTAAAATGGCTCTCTCCTTTTCTTCTCCTTATAGAGGACACTACTACTATTTAAATAATTTAAGGTTATTTCTCATGGAAATGGAATCAATTTTCTCTAAACTTGAAGCACATTAATGACTGTTCTGAACTTCTTTCCCTCAAGCCAAGTGGTAAGATAGAGTCAAGCAAACTTGAACGCTATTACACTGCAGAAAAATATAATTTTCTCCCTGAGGAAAAAAAAATAGTTCTTGGTTGATGTTAATTTTAAAATAAGAAATATCAAGTTCCTGCAGCTGTGCTTAGGAAAAGTCTTCAATGGCAGCCAGCTACTGATGGCCACAAAACGCTCACATTTTTTAATTAAAGAATATTTAAGGTTTTCTCTACATTGTGTAATTCATGGCTCCCATAATGATTTCTGTACAGTTTCCTTGAAGTTTCCATTTTTGTTTCAAGTTGTATTCATCATAGTATGACCCCCAAATGCGAACGGTGAATATGCTTTTTTCTAATGAACACGAATGACCTCCACAGCTCAGCATCAATCCACCAGTATGGTGCTTACCACAGACATTCTGACACCATTCCGAGCATCAAAGTCTGAGTAAAATGAGAGCTATGTGTACTTTCAAGTTCCTAAACCATCATAGTTTAGTAATTAAAACCAAGAAAATGTAAATTATTATATCCACCCGTAGTTATCTACTATAAAGTTGAGTGATTCTAACCAAGACTTATAGACTTATAGTCTACCTTAACTCTAGCTCATACTCACTATGATTTAATAGTTTCCCTCCTCTCTGATGGTGAACTATTATTTCTAGTGCCTCAGAGTCTCCCCCACCACTCTTAACTTGCAGCCCAGTATTATAGTGGGTGCTGTCTTACAGCCTTATAACCTAGAAATTATTTCTCCACTTGGATTTAGTAGCAAAAAGTGGTGATTTCTTTGATGTGAAAAAAAAAAGTCAAAATGCAAACACATGCTTGCCTACCACATATGAAACTCTAAGTGCAAGTCCCAGCACTGGCAAAAAATCAACAACAAAAATCCAAGACTAAAATGTAATTAACAGTATTCTATTAAAGATTATTAAACTTTTATCTCTCTCTCTCTCTCTCTCTCTCTCTCTCTCTCTCTCTCTCTCTTTCTCTCTGTATGTGTGTGTAACCCATCGTATGTGTGTCATGGTCAGAAGACATTTGGTCCCAAGGAAGATCAAGTTCAGGTTGCCAGCCTTCATGTCAAGAACCTTTACCCAATGAGCCACCTCACCTGCCCTAATGTTTAAACAGAGCAAATCATTTTTATTGATGAGTAAAACGGCATATATTTGCTGTATATTTCCATAGTGGCATGAAAATCTAGCTAATTTTGATCATATGGGGGGGGAACTAATGATTGTATATATAAAATGATGGAAACCATGAAACTTTGGCTTCATGGGGCAGACCCACCAGGGACACATCCACCTCACCTTCCGGCAGGGCTACAGCTGCTGTCTTCACTTTCCCACGGGTCATTCTTATTCCTGGGAACTGGTGGCTGCAGCATCTCAGCAGCCAAGGGATCCGCATCATTTTCCTCTCGGCCAATCCACTCTCCAATCACACGGGGCCTCAGAAGAGAAGAATTAAAAGCCACTGTTTCCTGTGAGAAGAAAAGAATACCCTGCCTTAGATGACCTTTTCTTATTAATCTTATTCTTAATAAGCTCATCCAGAGTTTTGACCACTCACTTAAACCAAAGTTTCCTTTTGTCTTTCTAAGCTGACATGAATTTTGGTTCTATCTATGCTCAATGGCTTCTTCCATAATTTAGGTTAATTCCTCAAGGTCACACTAAGAAAGGAACTGGAAGTGAAATCATGTAGTTGACTTTCCAGGCTGGTACGTGTGTTCTCAGAAAGCTGGAGTGGAGCCGGCGCATGTGGAAGGAAGGAGGTGTTACAAGGCCTGCGATATGAAATGATGTGATGCCCACTAGAAATGGTGCACGGTTTCCCTGGCGATGAGTGAACTGAAGTGTTACAAGGCCTGCGATATGAAATGATGTGATGCCCACTAGAAATGGTGCACGGTTTCCCTGGCGGTGAGTGAGCTGAAATCAGAGGTCAGAAATGGGAGAAAGAAAGAAAGAGGGCAAAGGCCAGAGGGGTGTTCCTCCTGCAAGACATGTTGAACGCGTAGGGATCCAATGTAAACATTAAACAAGACAGGAACCACGACAGGCATGCCCTAATTCAGAACGTGTTCCATGCTTTCCACATGCTTGAAGCAGTTGGCCATGACACAGTCAGGAGAATGTTAGGTGAGAATACTGAGCGCCTAAATTACTAAAAATGTCTTACATGAAAAATGATAAGGTAAAAAAGAATATTTACAAAATGATCCAAATGCTGTCTAAAACTTCATGGGTTTACAACCATCATTTAATCACAAATTTGTTCATTTATCCAGTATCTAGGTTTTCTTAAAACCTTAAAAAAGCAGAAAACTACTTGATGTGCTGGAGAAAGCTATAATGAAGCAGAACAAACTTTAAAGACCATTTTGGGGGCTGGAGAGATGGCTCAGCAGTTAAGAGCATGACTGCTCTTGCAGAGGACCTGGGTTCCATTCCCAGCACCCACATGGGGGCTAAGAACTATCTTTAAGCCTGGCATGGTGGCACACACCTTTAATGCTAGCACTCGGGAGGCAGAGACAGGTAGACCTCTGTGAAGTCAAGGCCAGCCTGGTCTACAGAGTGAGTTCCAGGTCAGCTGGGGCTATAGGGAGACCCTGTCTCAAAAAAGAAAAAAAGAAGACCATTTTCTTGAATGCAGGGACTACAGGTGATGTTAATTTATTGACTTGGCACTTACATATCTTTCAATATTCTAGAACAAATATAGACTTTTCTAGTCACTTTCTAAATATCTTTATTGAAGTATATGTTAGCTGTAATTTTATTTCCAGAAAAGTTTTAAAAATACTTTATTATTTTTATTTTATATGTACGAGTATATTACCTGCATGTATATAAGTGCATCCATGTCCCGCAATGCCTGCAGTGGTCAGAAGGGGGCGTCATATCCCTTGGAACTGGAGTTACTGGTTGTTAGCTACCAGCTGGGTGCTGGAACTCCAACCCAACACCTCTGCATGAGCAGCCAGTGCTCTTAACCACTAAGCCACCTCTCCAGCCTCTATTTTTGAAAATTTTAATATTCAAAGAGCCGTGAACAATTTTTTTAAAAACAGATAATTGCATCTTTCAACTCTCAGCAGAGAAGCTTCCTCTCCTTGTTGATGACCATTAACAACACAGAGACCTACAATTGGCCAATGTGTAGAGAATAAGAGGCTGCAGAGTGCTCACTTCTGAATAGGACACCTGTATCAAACTCTGCCTCCATATACATGAAATTGGGTTGGGGTAGTTGGGGTGCAGAAGGGGAGGGATCTAAATAAGACCAAACTGTATCATAAGAAATTTGCAAAAATTCAATTAAAAATTCAGATGTGGTGTTCAAGCCCTTTATAATTCACAAAGTATTATGCAAATCCAATACACAGCAAAACATATACCATATTTCATTATACAGATGTAACAAAAAGTTGAAATATTAATAAAATATTTTATTTATTTATTTATTTATTTATTTATTTATTTATTTATTTATTGTGTTTTTGAGACAGGGTCTCCCTATAGCCCCAGCTGTCCTGGAACTCGCTCTGTAGACCAGGCTGGCCTTGAACTCACAAAGATCCTCCTGCCTCTGCCTCCCAAGTGCTAGGATTAAAGGCCTGCAACATCACACCTGGAATTAATAAAATATTTTATGACAGCATATAGTCCCTTGCATGTTAATTTTAAAACATATAAAATGTTAGAATTTATTTAAATGAACATTTCATTTTTAAGTTAAAAATATGTGTATGGGTGTTTTCCTACATGCTGCATGTCTGGTACTTGTGGAGGCCCAAAGAGGGTGTCAGATCCCCTGAAACTGGAGTTACAGATGGTTTTGAGATATTTTGTGGGTGCTATGAACTGAACCAGGTCCTCTGCCAGAGTAGCAAGTGCACTGAATTACTGAACCATCTACCCAACTCCAACTTAGAATATATTTAAAGAACATTTCTCCAAGTGACAGAAGATCGGACCTTTAGCTCAATGTTATTAATTTCATTTGCACAACAAAGTGGAACAACATATGTATGATTTGATGCTGTTGGCTCACTGTGCCATAAGTCCTGGTACAAAGACAATCACCATCACAAAAGAGAAATGAGTGGCTTTAGGAACCATATGTGAAAAGATGAAATAGGACTTAAGGTTGGGGACGATCAAAATGTTGAGCACTGCAGAGATTCAGAAATAACTCTGTCGCTTACTGGGAAGGTAGACAAAATAGCGGACGCCACTGCTTGTGGGAAGTGGTGCACAGAGGAGGTAAAAGATTTCATAAGCAGGATGTTTAACTTCAGCTGGCAAACGCATTTAGTGAGAAGTAGCTGAGCAACAAGGCACTATGAAGAGCAACAAACAGGGCCTTGGGAGTGAGCAAGTGACTGTTCTACAGAATTAATAGGAGCTGACTACTTTTTACTTTTCTTGAAGCACAAAGTTCTTTCTACAGTGGCATTGATGAATACATGGAATGAAAGAACACTGCTTCTTGAACAACTATTTTTATCTCTAGAAATCCTTCAGCTCAATTTACATGAAATATATGAAAACAGCATTGGGGGAGGTGGCGTATTTTTGAGACAGGGTCTCCCTTTAGTCCCAGCTGGCCTGGCACTCCCTCTGTAGACCAGGCTGGCCTTGAACTCACAGAGATCCACCTACCTCTGCCTCCCAAATGCTAGGATTAAAGGTGTGCGCCCAGCTTAAAACAGCATATTTTTATTTGTATCTGTTATTTGGAATGTTAATGAACTAAGCAAATGCATTTCCATGTGCATAGCATTCAGACAGTGTTTTAATAAAGAGAACTATTCTCATTCTTGCATATTTCCACCACAGCACAGGATCAGAGTAGGGTAAAGGAGAGTTTAAAGTGCATGCTGAATGACACAAAATCTGTTGAAAACATTTAGGCTCATGGATAAACAAGTCACTTAGAAACCAAAAGATCATCTTTGCAAATCTAAATTCTTTAGAAAAGAAGAAAAAATGAATGTACCTCACCCTTTCCATATAAGAGCTCCCTAGATATTGTATTTCTTAAGTAAGCATGATGAAATTTAATAACAAACTGTTTCTAGTCAGAAATTCCCCAAAGTTCACAGATACACTTGTTTTTTTCCATCAGCAGAAGCTTATACACCCAGGAGCTGGCTGCTTCATCCCAGGTCAATTCTTTCAGGAACCTGTTCTCCAAAGATTGACCCACAATTCATTCAACTTCCCTCACCACAGTAATGTCTCTAAGCTGTTCTGAGTTAGGATTAAAGCAACCAGAAGTGGAAGAGCTCCAATGAGAGTTACAAGATTAAAAGCAGAGCACAGACTCAGTCCTGCTGTCTGATTTACTCTCTTAGTAATAATGATCAAAGAGGGAATTGGAGTCCCTACAAAGTGATCTATCTAAAATGATTGATTCTGTCACTGTTGATGCTATAACTAAAAAAAAAAAACTTGCAGGAAAATTAGTATTGAAATAGATTTTTTGAGTTAGAGAATCTTTTGAGAGGTGTTGCTGACTTAATGAAGTCATAGTGAGAACCAGAGGGTTTTAAGAAGTCAGAAAATTAACAATGAGAGATGTAAACTGCTTTTGCTGTTCTCATTTAGCACAGAAGTAGAAAGAAGAACCATCGCTGTGGGATGAGGATAGAATATATGGATCACCAAGAATGGGAGCTGTAGGGACAGGGAATATTGCTCAGCACGCTGAGAACTGACAATTCTGTACAGCCATGGGTGTGTGCGTGTGTGTGCATGCGCGCATGTGTGTAGTACAAGCGGAGTTATTCCTGAAGCAGCTTGTCAGGCTTTTGGAACTGGGATAATAATCTATAGATGACAGGATAAGGTGAATCCTGATACAAACCCATTCATTAAATGTTCAATTTGGTCATGATCTAAAATCAACATATATATATATATATATATATATATATATATGCTGATAACCTAAGCCACACACTATTTAGAGATTACAGAAGGACTGTGAGCATATAGCTAACAGCTTCTCCCCTTTATTTCAGTGATAATTAGTGTAAACTGGCCATCGCCACCTGTTGGTAGTTTAGCAGCTAGAAACAATAGTTAAAACATCTTGCTTTAGTTTTTAATGGAATTTGCTTATGAGCACACATTTTTTACAAAACCTTTCTATATATTCAAGTGAAAAAATATAACACTCCATGTATTAGTAGGGAATAACAAAAAGGAAAATCATTTTTATTATCTGTTTCAGAACCTATTTGTTCAAGTGTTTGTGGCTGTCATTTCAATTACAAAGTCTCAGTTCTTCTCTTTGCATACATTTTACATAATATCAATTATAAATGCAATAACTTAAGACAGTCCCGATTTATACCACATTAACATGGTTTAGTTTGGGAAACTTCTTGAAAAGATGTAGACCAATCTTGCTGATTTCCATTTATTCACATTATAGGATGCCAGTCTACCATGCCTTACTGCATGTAAATCGCGCAAGGCAGCTGGAGAAAGCAGAAAAAGTAGGTCTGAAGATCAGGAATAAAATTGGAAGTTTGGGTCAATTCTCAGAACTCAGATTCCTTCCATTCTTTTATGATTCACTTACAAAAACTCTGGAAAGAAATAAAGCACTTGATATATTATATGTGTATGCACTATCTGATCATTTCAATAGCAATGTGTTTTGTTTGTTTTGTTTTGTTGTTATTGTTGTTTTAGACAGAGTCTCCCTGTAGCCTGGAATTCACTATGTAGACAAGACTGGCTTCGGTCTCACAAAGGTCTGCCCTGCCCCTGCCCTTGCCTCTGCCCCTGTCTTTTGCTTCTGCCTCATGAGTGCTGAAACTAAAGGTGTGTGGACTAAAGGCTTTCTAACACATGCCCAGTCTGTTTGTCTTATTTTTTCCAGCATATTCTCTCTCTCTCTCCCTCTCTCTCTTGTTCTCTCACTCTCTCACTCTCTTGCTCTTGTTGTCAGTCTCACTCTCGTTCTCACTGTTTTTTTAAAATTTTTTAAAAAATTTTATTTATTCTTGTATGTGTATGAATGTACTGTCTGCATGTAGGTTTGTGCACCCGTGTCGTGCAATGCCGCAGAGGTCAGAAGAGAGTGTCAGATTACACTGGAACTGGATTTAAAGATGGTTCTCAGCCACCATGTGGGTGTTGGGGATCGAATCCAGGTCCTCTGAAAGAACAGTCGGTGCTCTTAACCGCTAGGCCATCTCTCCAGCCCTCTCACTGTTTTTGTATCATATAACAGGGACTCACTATGTAGCCCTACTGGGACAGCACCTTGGTATGCAGACCAGTCTGGCCTTGAACTCACAGAGATCTGCCCTATCTAATTGTCTCTCTTTAGAGTGATGTCCTACTATAGAGTTCCATTCCCTTCTCTAATGGTCTTCTACTTGCTTACATGTGTATTTTATTGTAGTTTCTGTGTGACCAACCAATGCCCTAATACTAATCAGTTCAATAATTGTTATGGCTGTTGAACAAACCTCTATATTATATCTATCCACATTAGACTAGGTTTCCTGCTAACTCTCCCTTTCCCAAAGATCCAATGATACACGATGAGCTGGAGTAAGGTCTCTTCAAATGCTCAGGGAGAGAGAAGTGGTGAAACAGTGGAAAAGTCTCCATTCATAGTCAAGTGGAGCCGAGAGAGTGGCTGTCTGGACACAGCCAGAAACCAACAGACTTTGACTTAATGTCATTGGTGTGACAGGGATCAATTGATAATGTTAATGATCCTGATTCTTTAATCTCCCTGTCATGCCTTTTGTCATGTTGCTGTTAAGTTGCTCTCATAAGAGTGGGATATATTTTCCTCAACCTATGACTTGCTTAGGCCAACAGTAAGGACACTATCCAGTGTCATTTACAAGCTCTCCAGAGACCTTTTGTGGTCTAGTTACTCTTCTGTGTCTGCCATGACCATGAGAAAGACACACCTATGAAACTCTACTGTTCTCAAAAGAAGGATGAGAAATGCCTGATCAGCTGGATTCACCACAGCCAAGACCAGCTTATATCGATTGACAGCCATCCACCCTTCAGGCAGAAGAGAAAGCTCAACTGCAACCTCCGGAGTCCATCCAGCCAGGCACTGCCATAAATCCTCTGAATCCCAAAGAAGTAAGAGAAATGAATACTTTGTTAAGCTACTGAGTTTTGGGTGAAAATAGCCTCCAGCCGACTGAGATACAGTGTTGTTAAATAAAGGATTAAATTATTTGCCATTAGGATACAGTGGTGGAGCCTGTGAAAAGTCATGAATAAGGGCTGGAGCGATGGCCTAGCGGTTAAGAGCGCCGACCGCTCTTGCAGAGGACCCGGGTTCGATCCCCAGCACCCACATGGCGGCTGAGAACCGTCTGAAGCTCCAATTCCAGGAGAACTCCAGTTCCAGGGGAATCCGAGACCCTCTTCTGACCTCCGCGGCATTGCACGACATAGGTGCACAGACTTGCATGCAGACAGTACATTCATACACATACAGAAATAAATAAAATTAATAAAAAAAAATTAAAAAAAAAAAAAAAAGAAAAGTCATGAATAGTATGGGGGGCTAAGCGTGGACACCAGCATGGGAGAGTGTCCTCACTGCTGGGCTAAGCGTGCACACCAGCACGGGAGAGTGCCCTCACTGCTGGGCTAAGCGTGCACACCAGCACGGGAGAGTGCCCTCACTGCTGGGCTAAGCGTGCACACCAGCACGGGAGAGTGCCCTTACTGCTGGGCTAAGCGTGCACACCATCACGGGAGAATGTCCTCACTACTGGGCTAAGCGTGCACACCAGCACGGGATAGTGTTATTCTCTTCTGATGAGAGTGTTCGGTAGGGCTATGCCTGGTCAGTTCTATTAGGCAATAGAATAAAGAAGTAAAACTATCATCTTTTACATATGTTCATTTTATATAGAAAAACCAAGATATTTCAGAGAAAACTGTAAGTTAACATCTCTCTCCAGGTCACCAACTTAAAATATATTTTTGTTCCTGTGTGCCATGAAACTTGAAAGTATAACATTATAAAGCAAATAAAATGTAAAATGATAACCACAAAAAGGTATCTAGGAACCAATTGAATAAAAATTTATATTATTTTTGAATGAAGTTTATGGTCTCTATAAAATATGATCAAGCTTCACTTAAATTAGTGAATAGAAAGTTCATAAAGTGAGTCAGAAAGGTGAAGATGGGGGCTGGAAGGATGGCCTAGCAGTTAAGAGCGCCGACCGCTCTTACAGAAGACCTGGGTTTGATCCCCAGCACCCACATGGCGGCCAAGAACCGTCTGAAACTCCAATCCAGGAGAACTCCAGTTCCAGGGGAATCCGACACCCTCTTCTGACCTCCGCGGCATTGCACGACATGGGTGCACAAACTTGCATGCAGACAGTACATTCTTACACATACATAAATAAATAAATGCCAGGCGTGGTGGCGCACGCCTTTAAAAAGAAGTAATGTGAAGATGCCAGTTCTCCCACATAGATCTAAATAAGGCACAATCTGAGCCTAACCCACTAGAATAAGAGAAAATGAATGCACAGGATATGGAAGGAAGCAGGGGTCCAGAACAGAGCTTTCCCTGAATGGCTCTAAGATCTGTTATCTGCATGGGGGAAATATATCCAACGTTTTCTATACCAAACAATAACTATCATTTAAGTGGATTAAAGACACATTTGTGATAAGAACTATTTAGAAGTAATTAAATAATTAAAGTGATTATTAATAAATTGTAGAAAAAAAACAGTATTTCAGAAAACGATAAATGTTTTTCCTATTAATAGAAAACATAATTTAAAAAGTGCTAACAGGGGCTGGAAAGATGGCTCAACAGCTAAGAGCACTTCCTGCCCTTCCAGAGGACCTAGGTTTAATTCCCAGCACCCACAAGATAGTTCATAACCATCTGTAACTTCAGATCCATGGGATTCAACTCCCTCTTCTGACCTCTTTAGGTACTGAATATATGTGCAGGTAAAGCATTCACATGCACAAAAAATTAACTTAAAAATATTGACAATGTTCAAAATAAAATAATGTAATTGAAACATATCACAAAAGTAAGTGTCTAGAATTTATAATAAAAATCACAGAAAAAATAACTGGGTATTAAAATCAGATCAAAGAAGAAGAAGAAAAACCCTTAGCTGGCATGCAACTTCGTTAAACATTATAAGATTGCCAATTAAGTCCACGAGGAGACATTTTTTCATTAAAATGTTTGATAGTCATTTCTGGCAAGAAGCAGAAGGAAAAGTATTGTTCTAAACTGTTGTAGGAGTATGGGTTCATACAAATTCTTTACAGATAATTCCTGCCTCATTTAGTAGAGATGAAAATCCACACAAGGCACAGGCCATGTTGCCAAAAAAGACCATTTCTAATTCTGTTCTGGAGGGAGACTACTGCTTATATTTTCAAAGAAATGGGTACATTGATGGCTACAGTATTACATTTTTGAAAGAGCAATTATAAAAACAAGCAAAAATATCCCTGCTTGTAATAAGACAGAATTTCTATAAATTACATAGAAAACTATGAAAAGCATCGCTAAGAAGGTGTGTGATAAAATAATGAAGAAAAGCAGGAGAGTGAAATTACACTTCAAGTTAGCACAAGGTTGGCCCTTATCACTTCAGACCACACAAGGTTTCCAGCCACACTAGGAATAAGTGACTTTTTAAGGCACATACTAGAAAACTAAGTGCTTATTGAGTTACTCTATATATTTATTATATGACATATTCATAATTTTCAAAAGTAAAAGGACAAAATAAACTAATCGAAGTTGAGTTTGTGGTGACATTATCCTTTTGGTTCAGATATACTTTCATTCTTCAGCTAACTTTAAAGCCTCTCTTAGCCAGTTGTATCACCTCAGTGAGCAAATGAAAATAGTCAGAAGAGAATTTGCTCATCTTCCTTCTATAAATGCACCTGCTACTACAAGATCTGAGCTGTCTTTTTTTTCTTTTCAGAGGTCTGGTGAACAGAGTATATTCAATAAATATTTTCTTTTTTTTTTTTTTTTTTTTTTT
>VZQC01010980.1:0-61201 GCA_009823505.1 Rhizomys pruinosus | reverse complement strand
TTTTTTTTTTGTCTTTTCGAGACAGAGTCCCCCTGTCGCTCTGGCTGGCCTGGAACTCACTCTGTAGAACAGGCTGGCCTTGAACTCACAAAGATCTGCCTGCCTCTGCCTCCCAAGTGTTAGGATTAGAGGCGTGCACCACCACGCCTGGCTATCAATAAATATTTTCAAGTGAATGGAAGAATGATATAAATTTAGGTAAAAATGAATCACTAATACAATATCAACATCACTAGTCATCTGAGAAATGAAATAAATACTGCAATAACATATTACAGTAAAATAAAATCACACCTGCGAGGATGGCTACAACTTCACGGACATTTCATAATGGCCTGTGGTGAATACATGTGCAACATGGAGCCCTGCCACTTGCTGGTGGTGATGTACAGTAATCAGACCGCTAAGGAAACACAGTTCTGCAAAATGTTACTATATAACCCAGCATCTCCTTCCTTATGTATACACCCAAGGGGACTGAAAATACATGACCACATACAATTTGTATGTGAATGTTCATAAAACATCATTTGTAAGGCCAAGCATAGTGGTGCATGCCTTTAATCCCAGCATTCAGTTGGCAGAGGCAAGCAGATCTCTGTGAGGTCAAGACCAGCCTGTTCTACAGAGTGAGCTCCAGGCTTGACTAAAGGGAGACCCTGTCTCAAAAAAAAATCATTTGTAGTTACTGAAATGTAGAATCTTGAATGCACAATAACTTATGAATAAGCAAAATGTGGCATATCCATACATTGGAATATTATTCAGTAATAAAGGTGAATGAAATACTGATACTTCTTCAAGCATGGCTGACCCAGAAAAACATTATACTAAATGAGAGAAAATAATCACAAAGAACTATCTATTATATGATTGTGTTAAATTTATAGAACACAAAAATCTACAGGGACAGCAAGATTAATGATGGTCTTGAGCTGAAGACTTAGCGGGATTTGGGAGTATCTATCGGTGGTCACAGATCTTTCCCAGGGATGATGAAACACATTCTATTCTCAGTTTGTGGTGATGGCTGCTCATTCTGTGAAATAATAAATGCCCCTGTAATATAGTGTGCACTTTTTTTAAATTTTTTATTTATTTCTGTATGTGTATGAATGTACTGTCTGCATGCAGGTTTGTGCACCCGTGACGTGCAATGCCACGGAGGTCAGAAGAGGTTGTCGGATTCCTCTGGACCTGGAGTTCTCCTGGAATTGGAGTTTCAGACGGTTCTCGGCCACCATGTGGGTGCTGGGGATTGAACCCGGGTCCTCTGTAAGAGCGGTCGGCGCTCTTAACCTCTAGGCCATCTCTCCAGCCCAGCATTTTATTCTTTATTATGGATTTTTTTTCATACAGCTACAAGTTTAGACAAAATAAAAAAAAAAACTCTTTCATACTTATATAACTTTTCATCAATTATCAAGTCATGGGTAAATTCAGTCAGCTTTGAATTCCCCACATCCTGTCCATATTTCCTGATCCTGCTCTGATTATATAGAAGTAAATCCCACTCATTATGTAACTATTCTAGTGTACAAAAAGTTCTGAGACTGTTTTATAAATAAATATTATTTTGCTTAGCATAAGTTAACAATAATTCTTTATTCCTAACCAATATTTAGTTTTCAAATTTCCCAGATGGTAATAGGGAAATCGTTTTTGTGCAAGGGCGGCTCTGAGCAGTAGGTTTCCAGTGGATATATTTTATTTTTATTCATTATGATTCTTTTTCTGCTTAATTTTCCCTTTTAATGTCACTGTTTACAAAAACCCTGAATTGGGGAGATTTTTGTCCTGTAAGCATTGCACAGTCTGTATGTATCCCTTTCCAACCCTGTGATATGGCTTGAACTAGTCCTTTCCTCTTGTAATCTTTGCAAATCTATGCTAGATGTGATGAAAGCTTGCTGTTGTTGCTTTTGTCTCTCCCCTCTGCTTCAGAGAAAATGGGTCTGGCTTCATCCCAACCACTCTTCATCAGTGTTATTGGGAGCACTGACTATTTTTTTAGGTCCATTAATTCAGTAGCACAAATTGTGAAATTATAACTGTCTAATTTTATAATTCCATGTTCATCCTTTTATTAGAATATTTCCATAAAGAGAAACTTCTGTCATCAAATACTGGATTATCCCAAAGGTACAACTTATAGTTTTATCCTTTCTCTGTGCTGTAGTCATTTTTAAAAAATAATAATTATGGAGTCCCAGCATTCTTAAAGATTATTTAGGAAGAAGACTTTGATGAGCATATGGATTTTGTAGTACTTGATATTACTCAAGCATTGTGGTCATTATTTCTACTCATATTCTAATTTTCTCTCCCTTTTCTCAGTGGAAGACAATTTTACTTGCTATTGCAACTCATCTAATACAATGTTAGTGGTTTGTGACAGAGTTCATCCATCCTAGTCAAGACACAATGTAGTTTCATTTTTGTACATTTTCTGTACCAGATGAGAAATCAGCCATGATTCTGAGAGAAACCAGCTGCTTTTAATGTGACAACAATCTTAGCACCAGAGGTGCTAATTTTTATTGAGTTGGTAGTCATGGGTAAGGTTAAAAAATATGTTTTAAAAATGTTTTATCCTTCCTCTGAACCTATGCTAAAAAAACGTTTTATCTTGCTGGACATGATGGTACACACCTTTAATCCCAACACTTAGGAAGCAGAGTCTGGTTTATATAGCAAGTTCCAGGTCAGCCAAGGCTTTAGCCCTGTCTCAAGAAATTATCTTACTCTGAGATGATAACATAATAAGGAGTCCTTTCCACCCCTCTCCTGGGTTACCCAAATGTTGCTTGTTAATTTAACAATGTCCATAGTATTG
This sequence comes from Rhizomys pruinosus, assembly GCA_009823505.1. NCBI lineage: Eukaryota > Metazoa > Chordata > Mammalia > Rodentia > Spalacidae > Rhizomys > Rhizomys pruinosus. Next base: position 58,365 of record VZQC01010980.1, on the reverse strand, counting down.
TCTGACATTCTGCATTGTCATTTAGCTGACACCTTACTTAATCATTTACATATGCTGTGGGATTTATATGCATATAAGATAAATAAATTTTATATGTATAAATGACCCCAGAACTACTTCTGATACAATGCTTCTTTTTCCCTAAGCACTTTAAAATATAGGACATTTTCTTATAAAATGGCAATAAGATATCCTAAATGAATTGACAATCGTAACTGCCAGTTTTGACTAAATTTACCCAATTATGTGAATTATCTGAATAATATTGTTCATTGCAAAATATTTCTAGGTCACATGTGGCATTTGATTACAATTTTTAGATTTCCTTTTGTTTAGAACAGTTTTCAGAGTCTCTTTCCTATCCCTGACCTTTATATTTTAGAAGTATCATAATTAGTTATTTTTAGAAAATCTCCCAATTTGTGTACTTCAAATGCTCCCTCCTGTTCAAATGGCAGCCACACATTTTTAATTAATTGATTAATTAATTTTTATTTTTATGAGTGTTATGCCTGCACGTACATAGGTGCACCCATGATGATGTATTACCTGTGGAGGACAGAAGAGGGCATCATATCCACTGAAACTGGAGTTATGGATGGTTGTTAGCGGCTGTGTGAGTTCTGGGATTCAAATCTGGGTCTTCTGCAAGAGCAGTCAGTGCTCTTAACCACTTAGCCGTCTCTCCAGCCTCACATTCTTTTTTTTTTTTTTTTTTTCTTTCCTTGTCTTGACAAAGGCTCTCCTGTGTCCCAGTCTGTCCTGGAACTCACTCTGTAGACCAGGTTGGCCTTGAACTCACAAAGATCTGCCTGCCTCTGCCTCCCAAGTGCTAGGATTAAAGGTGTGCACCACCACACCCGGCACATTCTTATAAATAGCAACAAAATGGTGCAGGCCATTCACATGAAGACATATAGTGGTGTCTCTGGCATCACAGGTTTTATTCATCATGATTATTAGTTTAAGGTAGTACTTTCCAGTTTTCTACAATGTGAACTGACCATTTCTCTTGTAGGGAAATCCAGCTTGAATTGTGGGCTAGCTTTCCAACTAGCATGCCTCAGGGTACCACGTGGCTGAGGGTCTGCCTCCCCCCCCCCCTCCAAGGAGGAGCAAGCAGCATGGCCTAGGTGCATGATGCTGGATGGGGCAATGGTGTGCAGTGGCACGGAGTTGGGGGACTTATTATTGGTCCTGGGAACTGACGTCATTTTGTTTATAAAAGCAGGCTGTAGCAAGGAATACATTTGAATTTCATAGTAACATCATCACGGAATTCCCAGCCATTATTTTTTATTAATTATTGCGCTCATACAGGCTAAGGTAGGCCTGTATTTTGTTCGAGTGGCCAGTGGGTTGGAAAAAGGCTTCCCTTTGCGGGCCACCAATCTGCGTAGCTGGTGTTGTGAGTGGGTATTGGCTGAAGGGAGGCGATCAGCCATCAGCCTGAAATTCCTGTCCAGGCTCTGGGCAGGCGAGAAACCATGGCCAAGAGTGGAACACGTGTCTCGTGGGTCCAGGCTAAGGGCCTGAATTGGAAGTACCACTCAGGCTGGGCTATGGGAAGTAGCCAGCTGGCCTCTGCGCCCAGGGGTCAGCGCCCCACAGTGTCTGCAAAGCAGGCACTGTGTCCCCATCCCCTTTGCAGGGCCGCGTGGTCCCTGTTCAGCATAAAAAGAAAGCTTCCTACATTCTGTCATTGGTGACCACTAAGGACTATGTTGATATCCTGGAATTCAGGAAAGTTCACGAATTCATGCTAATATCCTTTGTAGAGCCTTAACCTGTGATGTTTGCTGCCTCTGAGTCTCTGATACTGTCTAGTATTTGCACCATAATGATACCTCCAATTTGAAATCAAGATTGCAGAAATGTTACTCATGTGTATTGATCTCACAGGTATATTTCCTTTATCCATGCCAAAAATTCACATCCTTAACAGAGCCAAACATAATTCCTTTCTTGGCATAGTACACAAGACATTAACAGAAAATCTCATTATAATCACATAAACATTATTAACAATGTGAATACTGAAAACCATTTTAAAATGCATTGCTGTTCTCTGTCTTTAGAGTATATCCTTTTGAGACAACCAGATCACTGCTTATAAAGACTTAGAGCAGTTCATTGGTCTGTTCACACTGCCAACATGCAGTACACTTAAACTTGCTCATTTGTTTCATTGTGCCTTAGAATATTTTAAGATTTAACTTTGTTGTAAAATTATATGAAATATTCACTGGTTCCAAAGTAAAACATTCACAATTCTAAGCCACCAGGCTTCCTTTACTCCTGTACCCATCACTGCAGTCTATACTTGTCCTTCTTCCCTAAGCAACTGTAAAACAGTAATTTCAGGACATTTACTCTGCTTAACTCGTTCGACCAAGCTGTCCCCACCCCACCTTAGGCCTAAGCTCCCTCTTGCTCATCCAGCATGAGATCTCTGGACTAGCCTGACAAGTATATTACTCATCAAAGAAGCCTCTTTTTGGAACAAATGGAGGCTATTACTGAGTTCCACAACTGGTCAAAACCCGAATGGAGTATCTGTGAGATGCCTAGCCCTAAGTGACACATGTACAATGGAATCTCTATACATAAGGCTCACAGAACACAGCAGAACAGGGAGTAGACAGAATCCTAATGCATCTCTCAACTTTCACCAGCGAAGTTTCTTCATCCAACAGACGATGTCGTTAAGTATGTTCCCATTATTGTGCTGCTAACCTCTATGCAAAATAAGAGTTTCAGAACATGTTTTTCATTTTGTAGAGCCAAACCTCTACTCATTAGAGAACTCATGTCTTCCCCGATTTGACCCTTGACAATTACCATTCTACCTCTGTTTCTGTAACTGTGACTGTCTAAATATCACATAAGACAAATCATAATTCTTGACTTTTCTGTCTCCAACTTCCCCTTTCCAGACTAGCTCAAAATGTCCTGCTTCTGCTCTTGATGGTGAGTTACTCAGAAACCTACCCACTCCATCCTCAGCTTCCCATCCAAGAAACAAGGCTGGGATGGCCCTGCTCCTACTCTGGATCACCTGCTGAGTTATCCTGAACCTGTCCACCATGCTGCCAACCACACATTCATAGTGTTAGCTGTGATTACCCTCTCCACACACCAGACCAGACTGGGATCATCCCTGTCACTCCAATAAAAAAAAAAAATCAGAAGTGAGAACCTGAAGCATATCTAGTCAGAAATCAACCAAGCTATAGTAACAACAAAAACAATTGCCAAATTTCCACTAAACGCATGGAGCCTAGACTTTCATACAAGGCTCACAACCAAGGAAAGAAGTCATATGCCCAGGTCACACAGCGAAAACACAAATAACATGACAAATCAAGACATGTGTTCCCATCACATCCCACCAGTCCTTCGGAAGTGTTCTACAATGAAAACTACCAAGAGAACCCCAGGACACAAAACTTAAAAGAACAATCATAAATCTGGTCCAAGAATTCAAGGACTTCAAAGAACACATGAACAAACACCTCAAGAGATATAAAGAGAATGGAAATAAACTTCTGACTGAAGCTCAAGAAAAGACAAACGTACAGCTGCATGAAATAACAAAGGTCATTCAGGATTTGAGAAATGAATTCATAAAAGAGATAGGAATATTGAAGAAAATTCAAGCTCTGATGAAAAAAATCCAACAACCCAATTTGAAAAGACAGAAGAAAGTCTTACCATCAGAATGAATCAAATGGAAAAGAGAATATCAAGATTGAAGATAAAGTAGTGGAATTGGACAGCTCAAGCACAAAATATGGGAAAAAAAAAAAACAGGACTAGAATATGCAGGAGCTGTGGGACACCATGAATCAGACCAAGTGTACAAATTATAGGCATAGAGGAAGGAGAAGAACCTCAGGCCAATGGCATTGATCAGATGCTCAACAGGATTATAAGAAAAGGCATACACATATAGATACAGGAAACATACAGAATACCAAACAGGCCCCAAAATAAACTCCCTACAACATATTATAGTAAAATGTTTAATATGTTGAATAAGCCGGGTGTGGTGGTGTACGCCTTTAATCCCAGCACTTGGGAGGCAGAGTCAGGCGGATCCCTGTGAGTTCAAGGCCAGCCTGGTCTACATAATGAGCTCCAGGCCAGCTGAGACTAAAGGGAGACCCTGCCTCAAAAAGACAAAAAAAATGTTGAACAAAGAGAGAGTACTGAAAGATGAGAGAGAAAAATAGCATGTTATGTATAAAGGAAAAACCATCAGAATTACAGCTGACTTTTTTTTTTTTGGTGTTTTTGAGACAGGGTCTTCCTGTAGTCCCAGCTGGCTTGGAACTTGCTCTGTAGACCAGGCTGGCCTTGAACTCACAGAGATCCACCTGCCTCTGCATAAACACTAGAAGAAATTACTTTTTTAAAACCTCTACTCTGTTCAGTTAGAAAATCTAAAATAAATGGATGAATTAGTAGAATTATTCAGCAATCAAAGTTAAACATAGAAGAAATCAACAACATAAACAGACCAATAACAAATAAGGAAATTGAAACAGTAATGCAAGGCCTTCCAACTAAAAAATAGCCCAGCTCCATGGGTATTCACAGCAGAATTTTACCACATTTTTGAAGATCTATAATCAATACTACTTAAATTATTCAAAAAGATAGGAAGAGAAGGAAAACTCTCAGATTCCTTCTATGAATCCAGTATTACTCCAATACCCAAACCAGGTAAAGACACAACAAAAAAGAAAATTATAAGCCTTAATGAACATAGATGAAAAACTCTTCAAAAAGTACTTGGCAAATCACATATAGATAGATATCAAAAAGATCATTTACCATGACCAAATTGGTTTTATTCCAGAGATAAACATAAATATACATAAATCAACAAATTCAATAAAGCATATAAACAGACTTAAAATCCATAATCATTTTGATGTATGCAGAAAAGGCCTTTGATATAAAATCAATATGCCCTCATGATAAAAATTCTTGAGAGCCAGGGGCATTGTGGTGCATGCCTTTAATCCTGGAACTCTGTAGGCAAAGGTGAGCAGATCTCTGTGAGACTGAGACCAGCCTGGTCCACATACTGAAATCCAGTCAGCTTGAGCTACAGGAGATTCTTTCCCAAATAAAACCAACCAACAAACAAATCCTAGAGGGAATTGGGCTGGAGAGAATATATCTCAACATAATTAAGGCTATATTCAACAAACCCATAGCCAACCTCATTCTAAATAGAGAAAAACTCAAACCATTCCCATTAATACTGGAAACCAGGAAAGGCTGTCCACTATCTCCATTCCTTTTCAATATAGTGCTTGAAACTCTAGCTTGAACAAAAAGGAAAGGAAATTAAGTAACTGGTGAAGAAGATGTCAAATTATCACTGCTTCAGATAATATGATATTATACATAAGAGATGACAAAAATTCCATGAAAAAACTTCTAGAAATGAGCAACACTTTCAGCAATCAATTATAAAATCAATTTACAAAAATCACTAGCCTTTTTTATGCCAATAATAAACAAAGAAAGAGATCATATAAATACATTCACAATATTCTAAAAAGAATACCTAAGAATAAACTTAATCAAATACATTAAATGTCTGTACAATGAAAACTTTAAATATTTGAAGAAAGAGGTCGAAGAAGGCATTGGAAGATGGAAAGACCTACCATGTTCACAGGTTTGTAAGATTAATACTGTGACAATGACCATCCTACCAAAAGCAATTTACAGATTCAAAGCAATTTTAATCAACATTCTCAGGACATTTTAAACACACATAAAAATATACTATTCTAAAATTCATATGGAATAGCAAAAGACCCTGGGTACCCAACACAACCATGACCAAAGGAAAGCAATGCTAGAAGGATTATCATTCTGATTTCAAAGTATATTACAGAACTTTAATAATAAAAACAGCATAATATTGGCACAAAACAGACATGTAAATCAATGGAACAAACACGTCAAGAACGCACTAGAGGAAAGTTGGCATCTGCAACAGATGCTCTGGGAAACTAGATCTCCATATGTAAAAAAATGAAATTAGACCAATTTCTATCACCTTGAACAAAATAAATCCCAAATGTATCAAAGACCTCAATGTGAAACCCGAAACTCTGAAAATATTAGGGTAAAACATCAACAGTACCCTATAAGATACAGGTGCAGATAAGGACTTGGTAATTGAACTGCATTTGCTCAAGAATTAAGGTCAACAATTGACAAATGGGACCTCATTAAGCTAAAAGGCTTCTTATACCAAAGGAAACAGTCATGTGAAGGGGAACTCCACAGAGTGGGAAAGAATCTTGGGCAGTTTTACATCTAATAGAGGATTAATTTCCAAAACATGCAAGGAACTCAAAAAACAAAGAATCAAGAAAACATATGAACCAATTAAAGAATGTGCTACAGCTCTGAACAGAAAGTTCTGAAAAGAAGACATAAAATGGCTAAGACATACCTTTAAAGGTGCTCGGCATCCTTTAAAGTACAAATTAAAACTGTTTCCAGATTTCATCTTACCCCAGTCAGAATGGCTAAGATAATAAAACGAAGGACACCAAATGCTGGTGTGGATGTGGGAACAGGGAGCACTCACCCACCATCAGTAGGACCGTAACTGCTGCAGGACTGTGAAAAGCAGTGTGGAGAGCGCTTTAAAAGCTAAAAATAGATTGACCACATCATCCAACTGTACCATGACCTTTGGCCACTTTGGATGGTGAAAATGTCACAGGGTCCCACCTCAACATGAGGAGTTACAGCAATCAGTGCAAGCTGACAGAGGAAAATCGGTTTTCTCCAGCTCACTGGGAGGTTATCTAATCCCAAGTGGGCAGCCCTAAACACATGTACACATGAGCAGCACTAAATGAACTCAGTGCATTATGCATATGTATGCGTATTTTTAACTATATGCATGTATATGTAACAAGAATGATGAGAGGAGAGGACAAGGAGCTGTGAGATGGGAGGAGTTGGAAGGGGACTGGAGCAGTTGAAGTAGTGTAACCATAATATTCATGTGTAAAAGTTTCAAAATGAACAAAAATTAAAAAATACTCATTGTCTCTGACTGCCTTATTTCATTTAGCATAAGATCCTCAAAGTTCATTCATGTAGTACATGTAGGCAACATTTCATTTTCTGAGGGCTGAATAATATTCCATTGTATATATGGACCTCATTATGCTTACCCATTGATGAATGCTAGGTTTGCTGACATCTATTGGTCAATTATCCCTGTGAACATAGATGGGAAAGAGCTTCTAACAGATCCTGCATTCAATTTTTGGGATATGTATTTAGAGATGGAGTCTTTTTTTCACATGGCATCTTTTTATCTTTTTGTTTTGTTTTGTTGGTTTTTGTTTTCTTTGTTTCTTTCTTTGTTTTTTGTTTGTTTGTTTGTTTGTTTAAGGCAGGATCTCCAGTAGCCCCAGCTGGCCTACTTCCTATGTAGAGTAGAGCAGGCTGGCTTTGATCTCATAGAGATCCACCTGCCTCTGCTTCACAAGTCCTAGAATGAGAGGCATGTGCTGCCAGATCAGGCTTAGAATTTTCATTCTTGTCTAGTATCAAATATCTTATAGTAAGTAATTTTTAAATAATAGAAATTTATGTCTTGCAGCTCTGGAGGGTGAGAGCACTAAGGCGCCGGAACACAAGGTGCATGCCGAACAGCTCAGCTTCTGTTGCAAGATGGGGAGGCTCCTGCTGCAGCATCACACAGTGGACAGAATGAGACCTGCGTCCTCGAATCAGGGCAGAGAAGAGGAAGGCCAAGACTGCTCCTTTTAAACTCTTTCATTAGTGAAGCCTTATGACCTACCCACTTGCTAACAGCCTTGCCATTTAAAACCATTACTTTTGAAAGGACACAAACTGTAAAACCATAGCATATGGTAGCCTTACTTTTAATTACCAGAAGAACTGCCAGGCTGTTTTTCCATTGTGGCTGCCTCATTGAATATTCCCAGCAAACCCACAGCATATGGTAATTATATTTTTAATTACTTGAAGAGTGCCACATACTGTTTACCATGGTGCCTGTACCATTTAATATTCCCACCAACAGTGTCACTCAAGAGTCCTAAATTCTCTGCCTTTACCAACACGACACATTTGTTGGATTCTGGTTCTTTGTTTTCTTTTTGTAACTGTCCTAATGCTTCTTTATGGTGTTCCACTGTATGGTTTGGATTTGAGTTTTCCTTTTTTTAATTTTTTTAAATTTATTTTTGTATGTGTATGAATGTACTGTCTGCATGTAGGTTTGTACACCTGTGTCATGCAACGCCGCAGAGGTCAGAAGAGGGTTTCAGATTCCCCTGGAACTGGAGTTCTTCTGGAATTGGAGTTACAGACGGTTCTCAGCCGCCATGTGGGTGCTGGGGATTGAACCCAGGTCCTCTGCAAGAGCAGTCAGTGCTCTTAACCACTAGGCTATCTCTCCAGCCCCAAGGATTTGAGTTTTCCAATGGCTAGTGAAGTTCTGCACTTTTTCATATGCTTGTTAGACATTCTTTTGTCATTTTGAGAAAATATCTATTCACATCATTTGCTTAATTTAGTTTGAGTTATTTGAATACTCTGTACTGTTGAGTGGCTGGAATTCTTTACATATCCTGATGGTAGCCGCCTACCACGTGTGTAATTTATCAAGGTTTCTCCCAACTCACAAACAACTGTTTTCACCTCGATGGCTGAATCTTGTGGTATACAGAAGTGTAATGAATGTTTTTTTTTTTTTAAATATTGTTGAATTCATTATGTTGTAAAAGATAATGGGAATTAATACTCTTGGGAATAGGTGGTAGGAGTGGTGTCCCTAAACAGCTGGTTGGCTCTGATCCTGTGGGTTGCAGTGGATTCTGTGGCACAGCTGGAATGACAGCACAGAACCTCAGCATTGCACACAGTTCAGGAGGTTAAGATTGAGTCATGTTCTGCTCCCATTGAAAACATTTTTCACGTGTACTTCTTGAAATGTTTCATATTTGGGGCATTTTAGGTATGTGTATAAAATTATTTTATTGGGGAATTAATGCAAAAAATGCAAAATAAAGCTATTTAAATGTTACAGAAATGACACTAAACTTTAGCATCTATAAATAATCCTCAATAAGAGTCAGGGGACAGCACATATTTCTTAAGTGACAGGAGCCAAGATTCAATCCAGTGCTGATCTGTGGATTCGCTCACACCAGGCATGTTCTTCAGTCAGTAAACACAATCCCCACACTATCAGACCCAAAGGGCCGTTTGTGTGCAGCCATTGTGTCCTCCAAGAGATTTACGAGGCCAGACCACTTGTCTTCAAGGGTGACCTGGGAAGGCTGGATGGAGTCAGACAGATGGTGAGAGAACAGGAAATGGAATGGGTAAAAAAAACACAGAAACAAATAAAATTCCAGTCTAGAAGTACTGTCTTCCCGGCTGCCTTACCCCAGGCCTTGCTGAGCACAGTATGGCATCTGAACAGAAAAGAGGGAAATTACACCTAAAATACAGAAGTGAGCCACAAGATGGAGACTTAATTCCAGAAAACTTTCCAGCAGGATGCTGCATGAGGAAGATTCCTCCGTTAGCTCATCTTAGGAAGAGTCAATGAGCATCAGAGGAGAGCAAGTTCCAGAGGGGAAGAAGATTGAGAAAAGCAGGGGAAGACAAAGAACAGACACGGCATACTCAGTAGAGTACTTGGTTAGATCCTAGACACATATCCTATATCCTTGGTGAGCTGCATGCCTCTAATCCCAGTACTGGGGAGGTGGAGGGGGGAAAATTAGATGTTCAAGATCATACATGACAAAAGGTGAGTTTGAGGCCAGCTGGCTATCTGAAAGCCTGTAATGAAAATAGATAGATACGGTGGCACATGCCTTTAACTCCAGCACTCAGGAGGGAAGGGCAGGAGGATCTCTGTGACACCAAGGTCAGTCCATATAGTGAGTTCTTGGCCAGCTGGGGCTACAAGGAGACCCTGTTTCAAAAAATACACAAAAATAGATGATAGATAGATAGATAGATAGATAGATAGATATTCAATTTAGGATTCATCCACAAAGCACTCTGGAATGTGAACAATTTCTCAGAGCCTATTTTCATTCAGATATTGTCAGAGGACCAGCCCATGCATTTCTGTCTGCTACGTGGAATTTTCAAGCATGAATTGGAACCAGAAAGCCTAAAAACTTCATACTCACAAATTATATATATATATATATATATATATATCACTACTATCTAATTTGGATAGTGGCTCTGAAGGTGGAAAGAGTAATGATTTCTCAAGGTTATCCACTACTTAACCCTTAAAACTCAGGACTACATTACAGCACACAGCAAAAAGAGCACTGTAGGATTAGTATTGAAGACATTGTCAAAGGGAGGTTTTCTGTGATAGCCAGACATCCCCAACCTAATATGACCCCACAAAAGTGAAAATCCTTTTCTAGTTGGCTGAAGAGAGAGGAGATGATATTAGTTTTAGAGCTCTGCCAAGGGTCCCTCAAGCCGAGGAATACCAATCACCTGTAGTGGAAAAGGAAAGAAAAGAGTTCTCCTAAAACGTTCAGTCAGGCTGGGATGGAGCTCTGACAACACCTTGACACTCACTCGGGACACACCTCTTATCAGATTTCTAAATTACAGAGCAGTAAGATAATCAATTTGTGTTGTTTTTACAATCTTTTTTAAAATTTTTATTTTATTTATTTTCGTATGTGTATAAATGTACTGTCTGCCTGCAAGTTTGTGCACCCGTGTCGTGCAATGCCGCGGAGGTCAGAAGAGAGTGTCGGATTCCCCTGGAACTGGAGTTCTCCGGGAACTGGAGATTCAGACGGTTGTCGGCCGCCATGTGGGTGCTGGGGATCGAACCCGGGTCCTCTTTAAGAGCTGTCGGCGCTCTTAACCGCTAGGCCATCTCTCCAGCCCCTGTTTTTACAATCTTACAATGTCACGAAGAATCAACACATTAGCTAAAGAAGGGAAGAAAAATAACTAGTGGTTACAGGATGACAGATTTCCACAATACTTTTAAGAAAAATAAGCAATTTTTAGAAATTCACTAACTTTAAAGGTCACAGAAAAATGACTGGCATAAAATGAGAGTTGAATCGGAATGGGACAGTAAAAGATCACTATGTTATAAAAGCTAAGAAGAACATCTCTCTAAGGAACCATCAAAATTTCCAAGGGATTAACAGGAAGAAGTGGTACTTATTCTTATTATTGCACTAAATGCTCAGGTCAACACAAGCAAATCTGGTATTTATAGTTGCCTGAGCAACTTTCTCAGTCAGGAAAATTCGCGACTGTGAACTTCGCGGCCACAAGGGGGTACTGTGGGACGGTTCCTTCCTCACCAGGCTCTGGCTGACTGGACTGGGACCGTGGCTCTGGAAACTGGGTTCTTCTGGCACCCTTGAAAATCATATGTGAATGAGGTCACATTTTTGTGGTCTGACATAAATGTTTTTCGATAAGAAAGTTACTTATGGCAATTGTAGTGTCATATTCAATTTGAATGAAAACTAATACCTTTCCATAAACCTTTTAAAAATGGAAATATAGGTATGCAAATGAAAACCAGAAGCTTCATGGAACTTTGTTAAATGGACGCTTCCACTGACCTAGCACTGGGAAGAAGGAGTGTGTGAGAATGGGTGGATATACATTAAGGAAGGTACTTTACCAAGTGTCAGGACCACTATAATTTGCCCAGTGTGTGATAAATCCATTTAGGTACAAAAGTAAAGTTTGAGTTCAACAAAAAGTTGTAGACAGCATGCGTCCACTAGGCAGCGCACAAGAAGGGGAGGTAGGAGTCCAGCCAACCAGCAGCTCTGTGCAAGCTTAGTTATTGGCCAGGTGTCTGGAGTTCTGTAGAATATTGAAGGTGGGTGTCTAGAAACGCTGATGATTGCATCTTTCCCACATAAAATAGCTACATGAGATGAGATTATTAAGATTTTTTAAATAATAAGGAAGTTACATGGCCCAAGCAGACAAGAAATGAGGGACAGACAGAAAGGGACGAGAAACGCTACTGCACAAAGCCAGGAGACCACACCGGCCTGTCACCGTGCTTCCTGTTCTGTGCGTCAAGGTCTACACCTGCAGTGTTACCCCAGACAGAAAGCAAACTACTTTTAAAGTGTTATGATAGTTTCCTGAAGGAAATCTCTATTTAAAGATATATCTGGGGAAAATGGAGAGATGGCTGGGCAGGTAAGAGCACTGGCTGTTTTTGCAGAGGACCTGGGTTCGAGTCTCGGGACACACATGGAGGCCAACAACCATCTGTAACTCCAGTTCCAGGGAATCCAACAACTTCTTCTGCCCTCCGTGGGCACTGCATGACATGGGTGTGCTTACACACATGCAGGCAATACACTCATACACATAAAGTAAAAATAATACATAAAATCTTTTTAAAGGAAGGAGATATGAATATCTAGCACTTTTCAGCTAATCCAGTGATAAATGAGGTTTTCAAAAACATGAACAAAGCCTCTTTCTCAGTAATATTTTGCTTCGGAAAGTAAAGTAGTTCTCATTGATATGTTATTTTTGCTAATGTAAGCCTTTTAGTCGCTGCTATGTAAAATAACAAACGTGAAATTTTTATTGCTTTTAATCTCCCACATAGCAAATATTGCTAGATATAATATATACCATTTAAGGTATTTGGAGCCCTCTGTAGTTCTGAAGAACTGTAAAGGGACTTGAGGTGAAAGAGAGAAAGAGAGAAAGAAAGAATGAGAGAAAGGAAGAAAGAAAGAAAAGAAAGAAAGAAAGAAAGAAAGAAAGAGATAAAATACTTGTATCCTGATAACTCCTAAAGTATTATTCAGATTTCCCTGTGAACACTGACTCATATAAATATACTTAATAAACAGCTAAGAATAAATAAGCCTTTTGAGATGTCTTAGTGATAGCTTCAAACCTAACATTTGCTGTTTCCCCAGTTTTCCCAGTGTCGCAACTGGGAAATCTAGATGCTAAGTTCCCAAACACACATCACTGTGTCCTAATTTCTTCCATAATTCCCAGTAGCCAATCTATTAACATATATATTGGCATTATATTTGAATATATATATACATATATATATTCCTAATCAGACCACTCTCACCACCCTCACAACTATTTACCAGTTCCAACCATCACTGCATTCTCTTGGCATTGTGGAATACAAAATCAAGCAAATAAGCCATAATGAATAAGATTTCCAAAGGATAGTGGTAGAAAATACCAAGTGTCTTCTGAGTCATCATTACTACCATTACCATCAACAACCACTAAAAGCCATCATCATTACCATCACCAGCATCATCGTCACATCACCATCACCATTACTACCATCGTCATTATTATCATGGCCACTATCAACATTACCATCATCACTACTGTGATCACCATCATCATCTAGATATGGCTAAATCCAAATGATATACATAGAGTAATGTTATTAGTTTTCATTTTTAATACAATTTGATAATTATAAATGCTTCTATTTTTTCTAAAATTTAAAGGTCTTGACTCAAAAATTATATATATATATTTAATGCAATAGTCCTCATAAAAGAATATGAGAATGTTAAAATATTAACTCCAAATAAATTATATTTGAGCATTTTTATGTATCTGAAAAAATAATTTAGACAAAGGATTGCAATGAAATTCTGCATTGGTTTTGTTACGTATATAGCTCGCTTACCTTATCAAGTTCATCTGAAAGTGCAATACCTGGGATTCAAAAGAGATTTACAAAACAATTTTAGAAGCAATATTTAATAACCTAATGTTAAAAAACAACAAAAATTTTATTTGTAAATTGAATGTATTACCTATTCACTTTTTTTCATTAGTTCTTCAAATAGGAAGACACATACTTTCTGCTAATGAAAGCAAAATTGGAATTTAAGTCAACTGTGAGGGCTGTGAGGTGCTGAACCAGCACAAATGGAGCAAGGAGAGCAGAGTGAGCATATTTCTTGCAGGTCATCAGTGTCAGAGCCAACTTGCAAGACAGTTGGGGAATGTCTGTCTACTCCTCCTCTCCTCGTGTCTAGCAGTACTGTCCTCTTTTGTTCTAGTCTTTTGTTTCCCATGGAATTCTCTTGGTGAGGGTCCTCTTTTAGCTATCAGGGTTCCTTGCTGAGACATGTTTTTCTGACTGGGTAGACTTCAACTAACTTATACCATAGGCATGTTTGTTTCTACACAGGAACATTTTCTGCTGACATTTTAATGTCATCCCCAGCTTCATTTTGCTGCTTTTGAAGGATGATGTGCTATGTTAAGATTAGACAGAGGCTCTGTGACTGGGCACTGGAACAAGTTGGACCATCCCTCAGGATAGGAACAGAGAACAAAAGTGAACTGGTGTCAAACTTCAATAGAAGATGGACCAGGAGATAAGAAAATGTCTAAAGTTTGAAGCACAAGGAAAGAGAAGAAAGTAAGAATACGATTTGAAGCATAAGCTCAGTGTATCATAGTGGGCAAGAAAAATCAGCTGCACTGAAAAAGAGAACCAGGAAATGGTCTCGACACAATAACCTGAGTGAAGAGCCTGTTGCAGTGTTCAGCACTCTGCCCCTATCTGATTAGACCCATAAGTTGCAGATAGGGTACAGGGTGCTTTACCAGTTCCTATATAGCCCCCACCAAGCTAATGAATGAGTTAGACACGAGGCAGAAAAACTTCCACTTCATCTCAGTAATTGGCATAATTCCTCTTTTTGTAGACAAAATTTTAAATTCAGCCTCATTTGAAATGCATTCTTCATGGCGGTATTCTATGACATCCTTCATGATAAGAGTTGTCAGTAAGGCTGGGCTCATTTGATGAAGAGCTTGCCACGAGGACCGAGTTAAGAAACTAGTGCCTGCATAAAAAGCCAGGCACTGAGGTGCACCCCTAATGATCCCGATTAAAACATTAAGGTGGAAAGCCATTAAGAAAAGTACCTGTTGACCTGTCTTCACACATGGGTGCACACACATGCAGTAATAATTAAATATAAACACATAAAAGCCCAAGAATTTATTTGTCAGTAGACTAAAATACAGTCTAGCTACAAACTCAAGGGTTGAGGGGGGTGATGGGCTTAACCATTGTTCAAAGACTTGCTATATTATGAAGGAGAAAGACTCAGGGAACCAGAGCGGGGACTGATGTGCCATAGTGGAGGACCCTGCAGTGTCTGTCACCATCATGAGGGATGTAAGGCGATCAGACATCCCACAGCTTTCTCTGGGCAGTTCTAAATATTGGTACATGCCTAACATATGGCCACACTTTGATGAATGTTCAGGCTTTAAGAAATACATAGAATTATAAATGGTTACAGCAAATAACTAATATTTTAAGAACACGAATTGACTCTGGCATTCCACATGGATTATATCAAAGTCTACAGCAGATTTGCACTATATCATTCCACAAAATAGAAGTTAAGCATGCCTTAAAGGCTTATATTTACACTTCATCCAAACTCAACATGAATTCAAGATTAAGAGTGGATATCTTAAACATCCATATTTAAAAGACTTACATTAAAAGAGACAGTAGAACTATGAAGTATATTTCTCATTCAAAGTCATAAAGCTTGGCTATCTTGAATTAAATATAACCTGTGGTTCAATTGCCTGAAATTTTTGAAGCTCTCTTCTTTTTTTTTTTTCACTTGCTTGTTCCAATGCCTTGAACCTGAAAAATAGCTTTCTCATTCAATTTTCAGAAAGCTATCAGTTGATCTTTAAATTTCTTTTATACCTCAGATTTATGAATCCATTATTCATAAAGATAGCAGCAATACATCACTTATCTAAAGTATAGCAAAAACTGGTAAATAAGTAGAAGAGAATGTGAGCTATCAAAATGTAGTCATGTGGTATGAGCTATTCTCCCATGTAGCCAGCACCATGGGCTGTTTTTTGGGTTTGGAAAATTTCAGTAGTGCAGAATAAAAGTGAAGTCAAAGTGTGCTTTGAAGTCATAGTTCAGTTTAGGAAGTGATAAGCTCCAGTATAAGCCCCAATCTAGCTAAATGGAGCAGTTGATGTAGAGAAAGAACTATTCCTTTAATTATTCTAAGTGATGGCCATACTTTGAAACTACCCATTATCATATTGTCTTGACATTTACATATTTTGATGACTTTGCCCAACAAATTATTCAAGTAAATCTCATTGTATTGTATATAATTCACTCAACTTTGTGTTTTTCATGTCAAATTGCCTAGGGTATTTTTCATTTCATTTTTAATCAAAGCTCACTCTGATTAAAAGTAGTTGAAAGAATTTTAATGAAACATTTCTTCATGGAAGCCACAAACTCTAGTGGGAACTCTGTGCCTTAAACAGTCAGATATTCATCTCAGGGTCTAACAAAATGTTCACAGCTATTCCCTAAGAAGAGCTTAATAACAGGCATTTCATTAACACTTTAAAGTTTACAGAGCCTGGGGATCTGTGGTAAACTAAGTATGCAAGACAAAAGTATGCAACTACTTATAGAAGGATCTCATGGATCCTTGAATACTCCAAATATACGACGGCCTAGAGGAAATGTCCAAGGGGACTAGCCAAAGAGGAGTAGCCCAGGGTAGTGATAGTGTCTAACCTAGAAAGCTGCCTGGAACAAGCTGTGATTAGGGGTTCCAGTCACTACTTCTACTTCTAGCTTTTACTCTCCTTTATTAAAGTATTTTAACAATATGACAATTATACTGAAATTACAAGACTCAAAAGAGATGTAGCTCATGGGTCAGGGTTTGTTAACCCTTGCTCTAGAAACAGGAGCCAATTTTATTCTTGATGAGTTCAATTCCGCATTTTCCTAAAAACAAATTGTAAGCCTTGCTGGTTTCCCTTAGCTCCCCTCCACGACTATCTCTTCTTGCTCACTATAGGGGCCCTTGACTTTTGTATTCTAAAAAAAAAAATCTATCTGATCTGAACTCCTTGGACTTCCCCTCATCTTCTCAAAGAACCACTTAACATTGTCTCCACCTTCAGAGGAGAAGTCCAGCATGCACGCTTCTTTTCTTGGCCCCATTCCTACCCACCTTCTCTGGGACTGCACTGTGAAGACAATGAAATTACTCTTTAGGAAAAGAAGAGTTGAGGGTGGGAGGTGACAGTTACATGAATCTTGCAAGAACATCATGATCGTAACTTTCTCTTTGTTGCCTGAATCTACAAGTTCATTATTCATAGTTTCCTCTTGTTACCCTAAAAATCATTACACAGACACAACACATGTTCATTCTCTTATCTCTGTCTCTGTCTCTCTGTCTCTCTCTGTCTCTGTCTTTGTCTGTCTGTCTGTCTCTCTCTCTCTCTGTCACACACACACACACACACACACACACACACACACACTCAAAGAAACCAAACCAAAATATTCCCAAACCCTAAACAAGACTTCCTATGTTCCCCTTCCAACAACTGTCTTCTCACTCATCTTTATTTTAAATTAAATAATTCCTGTGGGCCAGGAAGCCTGAGAATGACTATGAAACTCTGATTCCCCTGCCTCCACCTCCCAAGTCCTGAAATTAAAGACATACACCACAACACCTGCATATATCTTCCCTTTCATGAACACCTTTTGGAAGAAGGATGGCATAGCTCAGCACTCTCTCTCCCCCTACACCCTTCTATCCAGTGCTGGCTTCTGCTACCACTCTTCTCTTGAAATGATGTTTAGACAAGTATTGTTGTATCTCCCAATTATCAAATCAAGTAAAGCATTTTCTATTGCAAAAATATAGCTTTTACATTTCATTTTATCAAGTCTGTACATGTTTCCACAGGAAAAATATAGAAAGCACAGTGGTAGCAGCTTGAATATGAAATGTCTGTCATGGTTCTGTTGCTGCCTGTTCCTCCCTGGGGGATCTATTTGGGGAGGCGACAAATTCATTAGATGGTGGCGCCTAGAGGAAAGAGGTCCCTGGGAGTGCAGCTTTGCAGGTGATGCCTGGTCCCCACCCAGCTTCCTTGTTCTGTACTTCTGGCCATTGAAGCAGGATCTGTGCCATATATTCCCTCCTCCATCATGTTCTGCCTGAGTGCATGGGGCCAAAGTAACTATGGGTGGACCCATCCAAATTGTGAGCCATGATAGATCCTTCAGTCCCATGGGTTGTTTGCCAAGTATTTTGGTGATCGTTAAGCAAGAGTAACTTAAGACGAATTAGAAAAATGAAAATAAGCCATTTTACCAACAACGAATGACAACATCTGACGAATTCCTCTGCATATTGTATTCAAATAAGGACATACAGAAAAATTATACAGTTTACAACTTTATACTGCAATAAGCAATAGAAGCATAGCTTGTAGACAACTGCCCACACACTATATATATATATATTTTTTTTTTCCATCTTTTATGACACAGTTTATCTGACACTGTAGATACTGTGATTTCTGAAATACTTCCCTCCTGGATTTTATGAAAACACTGTTTATGTTTTCATCCAACCTCTTTGAAAATTCCTTTTCATTTTCCTTAATCAGATCATTTATTTCTAATGTGAATCTCAACTGCTCATATTGTTTGTGTGCCATGTCTTGTGAAGTTCTTTATGCATTAAGATTCCATATCTACATTCTACACACATTCTTCCTGAAATTGCCACCTCATATATGTTCCTGATTGCTGAATATGCAGGGCAGTGGCATGTTCTCTCCACGTGTCCAGTAGTATCTGGAAAATCAGTTTGAAATAGTATGCTCCTTTACCTTCAAATTTTCTTGAATTCTTAGCTGGGGTACAAACAGCAAGTGATCTCCTTGCTTATAAACAAAACCTAAAACAAAATGAGCTGCACTATGTCATCTTTACTCTCCCCCTCCTCTATGGCCTTCAATGTGCTGCGGACACAGAATTTTCTATGCTGGTACAAAATTTGGTCTTTTGCATTTCCTCCTTCCCATCCTACACTGTTGCTTTATGCTATGCTCTTCACCTCTGTCCTTGCTTTAAGGCATTGACCGAATCAATTCTGTCCTCCACATGTGTGGTGATGGTAAAACACAGGCTTGGTTAGAGCATGCCTCTCAGGAGACTTTCAAGGCAGGTGAATCTTCCCATTCTCTGACTCCTCTTTTGCTAGACTTCCAGCATCACTGTCCTTCTCGCTTGATCTTTTTTGTATGTGTATGAGTGTACTGTCTGCGTAGGTTTGTGCACTGGTGTCATGCAATGCTGCGGGGGTCAGAAGAGGGTGTCGGATTCCCCTGTAACTGAGTTAAAGATGGTTCTTAGCCACCATGTGGGTGCTAGGAATTGAACCTGGATCCTCTCCAGGAGCAGTCGTTGCTCTTAACTGCCGAGCCATCTCCCCAGCCCCAGAATTTACCCTTTCTTAAGTGTCTTCTTGAACACATGCTGCTCTCACTGTTGAGAATGTCCCTCCTCACGATACATCATCTGTTTTTGCCATCCCTCTACCTTTGGTTCTTCTAGACTTCCCACCTGTCTAGGCTAAGCTGCATTCTCTAACAGGATGTCCTCAGTTCCTGTGTTCTCCTATACCACCACAGCTCTTATACCACATTTCGAAGGTGGTGAAATTATGCTTTTTCACACCAATTTCCATACTACCGGGTAGTCTGAACTTCGGGTCTGTAAGTTCATCATCTTTGTTGCTCTCACATGCCTTGAATTGATGTGGTAATGAATGAACCATCAGTCGCCACATTGCTGCCTCTGCTTTTTCTCATGGGTTGTTACTCTCTAGCTCCTCAGGCTATTATATCACAGAAGAGGTTTGGCGGGGGTGGGGGTGTTTGTTTTAGTATCCTCATGATTGACTGACTGCAAAATGCTTTCTTCTTCTTTTTTTTTTTTTTTAATCTTGACTGAGTCCAGATTGCTGTTATCAGTCACGGCACATAAATGTCTGCCCTCTGTTCCCCAGCAGCTGGGCGCTTGTCATTGGAAATGCTCCAGCCAGTGTTTTCCACATGGACTGTGATACACAGAGCATTGTCTGGATGGCCTGAAGACACCCATCTGCCTGCCATTGCTTCTTCCGGGGAAGCTGCTAGATGCAGAGAGGCTCAGTCTCAGAAATCACTGGAAGGCCCGCTTCCCCAGGAGAGGCAGCGAACAATGCAAATGATTTTGTTGACCAAATACACAAAACAGAGCATTGCAGCTTTTTCATTGGGCTCCTTGATCCGTTTACATGCTAGCTTAACCATTTGTTTTAAACCTTCCTCCAAAATAGAAGTCATAGTCAAGTCAAAAATCTCATCAAACAGTTCAAATCTACAATCACTCAACTCCTGTAATCTTACATCAATGACTCACAATGAAAGAAACAAAGAGATGCAAAGTAGAGAAAATATCCCAGAGAAGAAATGGAGCCGAGAGAAACACTGTGCCATCGAACCACCACCACATTCTCTGCTGATTATGCCCAAGTCCTGGGGCATCTGAGAGCAAAAAAGCCCTGCCTTAGGGACCTCAGAGACCAAAGAAGAGAAAGAAGAAAAACAAATCAGAGCAGATGAGTTCAGTTAGAAATATGTATTGAGCCTCAGAAGGGTGCCGAATTCAACCCACAGCCAGACAAGCAGCAGAGAATTCACCTTGGAGGACATGCTTGATCTGACGAGAGAGAAAAGCAGATCCAGCTTGTAGGAAAAGGAAGCTGGGCCAGAAGATGATATTTCAAGGCCAGGGGTGGTGTAAGCAGATGTATGACATAGAGGCACTTTAATGAGATGTGGCACATCCAAAAGCCACGAGAAATGGCACTGGAGATGGAGCAAAGTTCCAGATCCAGAAGCATCCTGCTGAGCTTTTAAGCTGAGTCACTGGCTACCTGAAACAAGTGCCAGGTTTTCACTGGAAAGCAACTATACTTGCAGCATGAACTCACTGGATAAAGGGATAATGAGTATGAAGATGGCTGGATTTTCATTCCTGAATTACCTCCATGTCTCTCTTGGTCTCATGCTAGCCCAGATGTTCAGACTCCCTTGCAGCTTGCATAGAACATAGGTAAATATTATGTGTGCCACTTCCACACCTAGGCCACAGGAACCTTGCTCCATGGTTTTGTTTGGCCTTTGCAATAACTTGAATGGAATGCATTGAAAATAGGCAAATAACAAGATAGAGTTAGAACACTGCTTTAATATAGTCTCCAAATGAGAGTGTGTTTAGCTGTGTCAAGCCAGAGATTCTGGCCACAAGATTTTGCTAACACAAGAAGAAGGCAGCCCAGCTACTGCTAAGCTCTATGGAGTTCAGATGACTCCTGTTTATTCACATAAAAATGGAATGGGACATGTTGAATTGTTAGACTAATGACCGAGTCAGAGATGTTAAGAGTGTAAGCTACAGAATAAGGGTAGAGAAATGAATCAAATCCAAGTGTCATTTTAAAGGAAAGATGAACAAGACTTGGTAACTCAGTTATGAGGAAGTCAGTGAGAAAGAGCGAGCTGGAGGAGTCAGCAGCTATGCTACCACCACCTAAAACAGCATGCTCAAAGGACACCTTGGCCAGGAAGTCATGTCCCCTTGCAGACACTGAGTTCAATGTGGGAGCAGTATATCCAGTGGAGATACACTGCAGCATTCAATGTGAAGTCTAAAAGGAGTCTGGAAGGAGGATGAGTTGAACACAGAGAGCACTTTAAAGAACAGTCAAAGATGAACCACAGGGACATAGGGGTGGAAAGAATTCTTAAGGAAGACCTACAAGGACGTCTGAGGCCATCCAGAGGGGAGCAAGCAGCCGCCAGTCCCCACAAAGCCAAAGGTCAAAGAGTCTGAAGAAGGATCATTCAACAGTGTGAAAACTACCAGGGCAATTCTGCTTGAGGGGGTCTATAAAAGTGTTCATTGTGTTTGGTATTTTGGAATCAATTCACAACAGCAGTGAAAATAGTCCAAGTAGTGCGATTATTGCCCAGATATTATTGTTCTGAGGAGTCAAAGGACGGGAGAAGTCGAAGACATGGCACTAGCCATTGTTTTGAACGTTCTATATGTGAAAGGAAGACACAAGCTTGAGACCATTTGGAGTTAATTCAAACTTAAGAGGAGAGTTTTGTGGTTTGTTTTGAAAATTAAGGCATGCTGCCCAGTATGCTATCTACTCTTCATGTGGTAATCAGACATTTGAAATGTGGTTCGTGCACTCTAAGATATGCTGGGAATTGAAATTCATGCTAGAACTTTAAGATTGAGAAGTGAATATAATAGATCCAGTTAATATCTTACATGGAATATAAGTGAAACTGAAAATCTAGATACATTAAGTAAAATATTTTACCAAAATTAAATAGGATAATTTTGCTGTTCTTTAATGTGCCCAGCTAATAACATGAAGTCATACATGTGGCTCGTGTTACATTTCTATTGTGCACACAGCTGAGCATGTTGTGAGCTGATAAGTAGCTGTGACAGGCAGAAATCTAAGATGACCCTGCAGCTGCATCTGCAAAACCCTTCTGTACTGGTCAGAGGCGGAACACCAAGGATGACCAAATGTTTACTCCTTAGCCAGAACACTGCTGGGCAGACTCTGAGCAAATGCTAATTGAGATTAACCTATGTGAGCCAGACCTTATCAGGTATAGCCTTTGAAAAAATGTGAAGCCTTGAAGAGATGTTTCACTGTGGCCTGAAAGAAGTGGAAACTTCTGTAAGAATCCCCTCTCTCCACTTTGCTAGTGATGGCTCCCAGCACTCCCTGCTTCTCCAGGTTGCCCTGGAAAATTAAAGTTCATCACATGTCTCTTATCATGTAACTCAGTTGTGAGGCTCTACCTTTCTGACGGTATAAATGTTTGTGTCCTCAAATTCAAAAGCCTAAACTCCTATGATACAGTGTTAGAAGGTAAGGTCTGGGAAATGATTATGGGTAAGGTCTCCTCTGTTATGAATTAGTATTACAGACAAGAGCCCAACACAGCTGCCTTGTCTCTCCACCATATAAGGATAAGGAAAGAAGGCACTACCTATAAATAAAGAAAAGGACTTTATTAAACAAGGATCTGTAGCACTTTGACCTTAGACTTCTTCCCAACCTTCTCAACTGTGAGAGGTAAATTTCTATGTGTTTATAAACAACCTGGCCTGTGGTGTTTTCTAATAAAGGCTGGACAGGCTGAGATGAAAAGCAATGTTCTGAGAAGAACCCTGACACTTCTGCTATAATCTAATTAGGCATCTCATTAAATCCAGTCATAATTTAGGGACACACCAAGTAGTACCTCCCAATTAACAACAGAGCAGCAAGTATTTGCAAGGTCAACGTCATACTGTAATGGGCACAATTTGATGGATCTGTGCAATCATCAAGCATGTTCTTTAATCATCTTCCTTTTACATCATGTCATTAAATAAATCAAGAGGTTGTCAGAGCTCCAAGCTCTGCCCCAAAGAGTAAGATTTGGAAATATTAGATGCCTTCACCATATTAATAGGATCAGACTCATTTCAGGAACACAATATAATAATAAGCTTAAAACCCACTTTATTGTTACTTGCTTCAAAAGTAAATCTATCCCAAAGTGAGGCTTTCTTAAATACCATCCAGAGGGTTTAATATCTTATTATAAAGCAGCTTAACTTCTGAAAAGCCTTTGTTATATAAAAGTCTAAAATTGGCTCTAGTTTTAAATAAAAAGTATGAAAATGATATGTCTATGAATATTAGCATATAGAATGTACATATAATAAAATACTATATAATAATATAATATAGATATGTAAGTATATTATAACTTCTCAAAAATACTACAAGGACCATGTCAAACTTTGATACAAGTAATAAAATTAGTAAAACTCTACTATCAAAAGCTCTGCAGAGATACATTTCAGAATCTATAATATTCCATGGCATTGAAAGGAAATTTTGGTGAAGCCATGACATTGGTATGCTTCTAAAAATGTCTCATTTTTTTTTTCTTTTCTTGGGGGAGGTTTTTTTGAGACAGGGTCTTCCTGTAGCCCCAGCTGTCCTGGAACTCACTATGTAGATAAGGCTGGCTTCCATCTCACAGAGATCAAGAGACTAAAAGTGAACATTACAACACCCAGCTGTGATTATTTTTTTTCAATTAAGAAAAAATACCTGTCCTGAGAAAGACAGGAACACCTTGAACTCATTTCCAAATCAAGATATACAAATGGGTGCCTACAAATCCAGAACAGACTCTTCAACTCAAAATGCCAATTGGATTGCTTGAGCTCCTGACATTGACACCAACTGAAAAGCTCTCACAGAAAGCTGATCTTATCTCAGGCCTTTGCTCCTTCCAGGGGGAAGCACAATCACATCTCCTTCCTTTCAAAATGAGAGAATCAGGCTACTGGAAGTTAAGTGATTTATCTGAGGAATTGCCTTCTAGACGGCACCATAAAACATCTGCCCCATTTCCTCTAGATTAGAGTTGGTGCTTTGAGAGAGAGAGAGAGAGAGAGAGAGAGAGAGAGAGAGAGAGAGAAGGAAGATGTAAGGCACTGTGCTAGGCTCTGAAAGGAGTCTAAGAAGAATCTGTCCCAGCTACCCCCCTGTAAGAAGTTTATAGACATCTTAAACTCATGGAGGTGAAAAGTTACTCATTGCTGTGAAGAATACAAAGCAACGCTGTTCCGCAGAGAAGATTGAAGATGCCAGTAGGTGTGCACTTAAACTAAGTGATGGAAACCAGGGACAAGGGCCAGAGTTGAGCTGCCCCAGAGCTCCTGAAACTCCTGTACATTGTGCAGCCCACCCACAGATCTATGGGGTGGGCACTGTCAAACCTCACTTCGGAGCTCACACGCCTAGAGTTCCTCAGCCTTACAAAGCTGTGACGAGGACGTCAGAAATGGGCTTTTGCGGAGAGTGATGGATGTCGCCCCTTTACTATTGGCTCTGAGTTTCAATGATTATCAAGAAGATGAACTTACTTTGAGACAGATTTTCAAGGGCTTTCCCCAGCTTCTTGCTCTCTTGAAGGATGTGGTTCAGTTCATCAAAATCGCGGCTTTCTTGTTTAGTCCGCCAGTCCCACTTAGGAGGCTCTACTGACCTTGGCACTATGTTTAAAAGAAATGGTTATTTCATAAGCATGGTGTACAATGATACAGACTCATTATTCATCCTACGTGAAAGACTGCACAGAGGTCAATGTACAGAATAAAAATGGTTAAGTTGGAGATGATTTTGTTGGGAGTAAACAGGAGAGATTTAGAAAGGAGCTGAAAAACACTTTAATGTTATAAATAAAACAATGAAGTGTGGCAGCATTTCTGGGAAATTAGAAGTTTTGGCACTGATTTAAATTGTATCACTTCAATAACTGAAGACATAAGGGCAAAGTTAATTATATATAATGCTATTCACAAAAAAATAATGAACTCTTCAGCAGCAATCAACAAATATACTGAAGATACCCTCTTGCTATGTCTTCCAAAAATACACAAAACTAAATGTATATATTGACACCATCATTTCTCCCAAGTTCCCACTAAAATTATGTTACAGTTAAGGGCTTTTTCTCCTTTCAAAAAATAAGTTGAACAAAGAGAAAAGAAGATATTTGGTGATATTTTCTTCCTGAAAGACGCAAAATAGACTGATGAGTAGTGATGGGAATTAGCAAATAGAAACCACAACCCACATCTCCAGAGAGTAGATGCCAAGACAATAAAAATTCCATTCTATTTAAATATTAAATCATCAACTCTGGAGAACAATGTCAAAGCAATGTTGATATAAAAACTTAGTGGTTTTCCAGGTTTATAGGATCCATTAAAGGCAGAACAAAATTCAAGATCTATTATTTTTAAAATTTAAACACTGTCAGTAAAGAAAAGATTATAAAAGCTCTCAGGGACAAAAGTAAGAAATCAAGTTGACAGAAGACTTCTCAAGAGTAATATTTTCCCTTTAGAAGACAAGGAAGAATAGAAGACAGGGGAAAATTCTTTCAAGATTCCAGCAGAAAGTTATGTTTGACTTCATTCCATACCAGCCAAGGGACCAACTGAGATACTTAAAGTCCTCAAGAATTTCTCTCATAACCATTCTTTCTAAGAAGTTGCTAATGGTGGTGCTCCAGCAAAATCAATCAATGAACCAAAATCTTAAAAGTCTTGGGCATCAGGAACAAGGGATTTCCAAGAAGAAAGAGAAAACAAGAAACCCCAGGATGACAGCAAAGGATGGTCACAGATAAGAGCTGAGGAAGTATCTACAGTTAAGAATGGAGGAAGAAGGAAGAGGACTGCAATAAGAAGGTCTCCAAAGCCTAGCGAATGACATAAAAGAGGAGGAGGAGGGGGGAGGAGGGGAAGAAGGAAGAAGAGGAGGAGGAAGAAGAGGGTGGAAGAGAAGGATGGGAGGAGGGGAGGAGGAGGAGGAAGCAGAAGGAGAAGAAGAAGATGATGATGAAGAAGAAGAAGAAGAAGAAGAAGAAGAAGAAGAAGAAATCAAAATAAAGTAGTATGAAATAGAACTTCTTACTAGATAAGTTTCATCATATTGAGAAAGTGTAATCTTTGAGTATGGTTTGAGGAAACAATAATAATAATGAATACCCCAAAACAAAATAGTGAAGAGAATATTGTTAATTCTAGAAAAACACAAAGTGTATGGTCTCAGTAATAAAATATCAATCAATATAGTTATAGTAATATTGCAGCAGAATATGTTTTCAACTAAAATTTGAAGTAACCTCATTACTCCACTCTCAGGGTGGGATGAGAACTGATGTGTGAATCACAATGTATGAAGGAAGTCAAGAGATGATGGCTCAAATGTTAAAGTTAAAGAGCTGTGTTAGTATCTTACATGGTCAAATATGTACACTAGGGAATTAAAGGAAACACAAGGTAGATTTTTGAAACCTACTCCAATTAGAGCTGGAGAGAAAGAAGGTGGTACTGTGCCAAAGTACTACTTTGCACAAGAAATCTCAGCTGAGGGAGCATATAAAATGGTAATTATAGCACAGTCTTCCAAACCTAACTTGACACTTTTATTAACCTGTTTGGAATAATTTCTTTGATCTGCAATCTCTACCTCTGTATCTGCATCTAATTTCCTGGAAAAATCATATGTCATTAATGTCTCCTATTTTCTTTCACAAATATAGCCCATGGTATGAACTTTATGAAACAAATATTAAGACTTTTACATTATTTTTCAGGATGTGCTTGACATGCCAATGTGCACACAAAAAATAACACTTGTGTTTTAACAGCCCCATTCATGTGAAAGAAAACACACTCCTAACTCAAGGCTGCTCTCAGGGTTACAAGTAAATGAGATTGCATTCTCAGTTAGGGAAGGAAGCAATGAAATCACACATGAAAGGAAAGAACTGTACTCCCCACAAAATAAAGGATTGTTTTGGACACAGTTGATAAAAACCATACAACTTTTTATTGTCAAATCATAAAGAGGTATCAAAATTAAAAGCAAAAATTACAGGGTAAGACTTAAAACTACTCAAAGAACATCAAAGGAAGGGGAAGTGGAGCTAGGTTCGGGGCAATAGTGAATTAATAATAAATACATGAAGAACAAGAAGAACAGTGGGGATATGCAGAAGCAGCTGGAGAAGAGAAAGAGCTGTAGTTTTCATGTCTGATATGTGCCTAGGCAAAGAAATAATGGGATAAGAGCTCTAACCCCACAATGTGATGAAGAGCCGCCCTGGCCTTTGGCCCTGTCTCTGTCGCCTTCTCCTTCCTCAGCCTCTTTTTCATCATTCTTGAAAACTCCAGCTGGCCATCCCCTCCTTCTTCTGTTAGGACCACCGCCCCTTAGGGCCCCTTCTTCAGCAGAGTCCTCTGCACCTGCCTCAGACTACATCTTCACATTAATCTCCTCGTTCTCATCTTCAGACTTCTCGTTCTTATCTTTATAGCCGGCTTGTTTGCTTTGTTCTGTTTGGTTACCAGCCCCCCACACCCCCCCAACCCCCACCCCCCCACAGGCTTTCCAGTAGAGAATCTACTTTTGTTTTATTTGAATCAGTTCCTTCTTAACGTCCTGAAGGTCATTGCCTTTCAACTTTCCAGACTTGGAAAAATCTTCCTTGGCGACCTTTAGAGTTGAAGCCACTTTTGCCCCTCTGTGAATTGTGTGTTGAGATGTGCTGGCGTTTGGAAGGACCACAGAGCGAGCAGTAGGAGAAGGCAAAGGAATACGTGCTGGGTAACTGTTCACCTTGTCGTAATAATCTCTTTGAAAATCATAGGACTAGTCAAATGAGGAGACAGAAGAGGTGTTCTGGTACTGAACCTTATGTCTCCACTGCAGATGTTTGCTTCAGGTCACTTTCGGCTCTGGAGGCAAATTAATAACTAATACCTGGCCAGCAACCATTCTGCTATCCTCACCTGCTACAGCAGCTGGAACATTTCTCTCAAAACATACCAGATGAAGACAAAGCCCTATGCACAGAGCAACCAGCAACCTTACCCTACTTTGAGAAGATTGCCTCAATATCAGAGTTCTTGACCACAAGAGTGCAGGGATTCGCAGTGAATACATGGGAATGCATGGAACGAGGATCTGTTTTGTTGGTAACATTGCTAGCCATTTTCCTTGATGACGAGGCTCTTTACAAATCAGAAAAAAATGTAGCCAAAGATCACTAAAACATCATAAGAATGGAGAGAGAGAGAGAGAGAGGAGAGAAGAGAGAGAGAGAGAGAGAGAGAGAGAAGACTGGCTCTCCTATCCCAGATTCTGAACCAAGAGCTGCAGGAAGCTCTTAGCACATGACTATTCAGACTTCTTCTCTTCACCCATTTGTTGTTGACGAAAACATTCAGAATCCTTTCTTCAGGCTTTCTGAAATACATACTACACTGTCACCTACAGTCGTCTCCCCATACCATCAGAACTTAGTCCCAAGAGAGAACCATCCATGTCTTTTGAACCAAAGTAATTTCAAATATTTAGACATTTCAGTTTGGTTTCCTGAAATGATAACCGTTCGTGGTTCTTAACTGAAAGTTCTCATCCACATTGTGCTTTCATTTTAAGTATGCGGGACTATCGCCAGTCCTGCAGGGACATACTGCAGTGAGGTCAAGCCGCATAGCTGCTTCGAAATTCTATCTTGTGATTTTCAGAGATTGTTCTGCATTCTTTGTTCTCTTGTATTTACACAATTTGTACATAGATCCTTATACACCCACCTTTCCTTTTTATTCTAAAACTGTACCAATAGTATATAAATATTTCAGTAATTTTGCTGGTATATTTTGTAATAAAATTGCATTAAAATGAAAATAAAATGAGAAATATCCCTCTCAAATGGCAAACAAACATTAATAAAATTACTGAGAGTTGATTCCAGTTTTTGGTTTGAATCCAAACCAATACATTTCTAGGTTTTCTCCTATGAATCATGAATATTAAATGCCTAAAAATCGATAACATATGTCACCATGCACAGAAATTGAAAAGGCATTCTTGTCATTTCTGAAACTTTTTACTACCTGCCACCTTCCCCCCACCACACACACTAAGCAACTGGAGAAGTATGGAATGCCACACAGCAAACCTTTGTCGACCCCTATCTATTTTATCTATAACAAATGATTATTGAAAAACCAATAAACCACGGAGTGGGTTAAAAATGTTTGATTCTTCACAAAACTAATCTACATAATAAATGGTATATTTGTATGGTAGGTTCAGGAATAATTAATCAAGATAATACATTAATAGAATATAGGAGATAATTGGACAGTAGTCTCAAAAAGTGACCAAAATTTGAACACATTTTCATTATAAAAATGTTTGATAAACTATAGAATAAAAAGAAGTTCTCCAGCATGATTGAAAGCTTTTCTTCAGGATGGGAAACAAGGCAAGGAATCCTGACTGTTCTTTCACTTTGTTGTATAATATTGCATTGAAATTTCTAGATACAGAAATTAAGAATGGGGTTGGAGAGATGGCTCAATGGTTAAGAACACTATCTGCTCTTGCAGAGGACCCAGGTTTGATTCCAAGCACCCGCATGGATTGCTAACAACCATCCATAATTCCAGTTCCAGGAGAATTTGATGCCCTCTTCTGACCTCCACAGCCATTGCATGACATGAGCATAAGCATAAAATAAAAAATAAATTAAATATTTTAAGAGGAATTACGTTAAAAAAAAAGAAATAAAAATGTATCCCTCAGAGATGTGAAAAACAACCATGGGGAATGTAGAAAAGTAGAAAAGTGAAGAGGAAGAAGGAGCTTAGGAGAGGGGGGACAGTAGAAGACAAGCCTTATCAGCGAGGAAATGGAGAAATAGAGGAAGGAGGAGGAAAGGTTAGACAGGGAAAGAGAGAAAGGAGAAGTGAACAGTGCTTAGGTGGTGTGAAAAACAAGAAGGAAATGCATTAGCTCAAAAGCTTACAGAAAATACACATACAACATACGTATATGAGTGCCTGTGTACAGCTGAAGGCTATATAACAACAAACACAGTGCCAGACAAGAGAAACCTTCCTCGAGTTGTTGACCACACTAACTCAAAATATTTCAAAATAACACTGGTTATTGCCACAGCCTTTGATTTCCACCAAGAACTTAAAAGTAAGCCACTATTGCTGAAAACAGGTCATACTTCAGAAATGGGAGCTTAGACTGACCTGGAAGCCTCCTCCCTGAAGTCTAGCTCTCAGAGTTCTGGGGGACTCCATGCAAGGTGTTAAAGGAGAAAGATCAATAAATTGTCCAACCCCAGCTGTAAAGCCTAGTAACCAATAACAATGACTGGCAGAGCAAACTTTCTCTAATTGTATAGTAGTGGCACTTGTAATAAACAAGTATCTAATTGGATTTAAAGTCCACTCAATGGAAAGGAACTCACATATGGTGCTATAAACATAACCAAATATACATGAATGGAAAGGTCATAAATCCTAGAGAAAAACCTACATCTCTCACAGACTTAGACAAATGTAACTTATGTTTAATATATATCCTTGTATTTACAGACAAATATACTTCTCACCACTCATCAAAGAAGTTTCCTTTTGCAACAGTGGAGACTATTACAGAGTTCCACAACTGGTCACAAACACAGAGACAAAGTGTCTGTGAGGTGCCCAATCCTAAGTGACACATTTATAATGCAAACAGTGTACATAAGGCTCAGGGAACATAGAGAAACAGGGTAAAGAGACTACTAATGCATCTCTCAACTCTCAGCGAAGCTTCTTCATGCAACACAGAAAAGCCACAATTAGTCAAAATGTAGAAAACGAGAGACTGCAGAGTGTATGTTCCAGGATAACAACTCCTATATTAAAACTCTGCAGCTCAAGACTCAGAGTCAATTGTGGAAGAGAAAGCAGAAAGACTGTAGGAGCCAGGGCTGGCAGGTGACCACAAGGAAAGAGAGTTTTCCAGGTGACTGAGAACCTGCTCATAAGAACTAGCAGCAATGGTGACAGCATGCACAAACCCACAGACACTCAAACCAGATAAAAACCCAGCATAGAACTAGGGAAATGGGCGGGAGGCTCCAGCTTAGCTGACGAACCATTGGCAACTGTTCACTGCTGCGTGAGGGAGAGTTGGTCTTCTTTAAGGGAGTGACGCTAGATAAGTTGACCAGGCTCTAGCGGATAAACTCATATCAAGGGACACCTGGGTCATGAACTTGACTAAACGGGCCTTAATGTGTATGACAGAATGTATGAAGTCTAGTGGGAGGGGCTATGGGGTAGGTGCATACAGGGGAGGGGGTGGAAATATTGCATTAAAGGGACAAAAATTCAATAAAATATATATTGTAATAATAAAAACAAGAAATACCATCAAATTCTCCCAATTTCCATCATTCTAAAAGAAAAGTTAAAAGACGTCTCATGTTCATGAGCTTGTAAGCAGAGTTCCTCTCATAGTCATCTATTTATTTAGTGATGTTCAGATGAAAATTCTAATGGCTTTTGTCAGAAGTGAAAAACCACTTTTCAAAATGACATAGAATCTCAATGTACTTAGAGTAGCCTGAACAATCTTGAGAGAATAAAAAGAGAAAAACCAAGCTTGAGGCTTCATACTTCCTAATTTCAAAAGTTATTTAAAAGTTATAGTAAATAAAATAATGTGGCACTCTCATAAAGACAAACATGTATATTAATTAATTAAACAAAATCGAGCATACAGAATTAAAAACAGTCATCACATTTATGGTCAACTTACTTCAACAAGGTACTAAGACTATTTAGTGAAGAAAGAATTATTTCCAACAAATGATCTAGATACAATTGGAGATCCACATGAAAAAAAAAAAAAAGAAATGAAACTGGAACTCCACCTTCCAAAGCTTATAAGAGAAAAGCAAAAATTGCATATAAGAGATAAAACCTCAGAATTAGAGGGGACTAGGAGATAATTCCATATGATCTTACATTTGACAAGAGCTTCTTAAACATTATGGTAAATGTATGATAAATGATTATAAACTGATCATAAAAACTAAGACTTCTGCTCATCAATTAATTCTAGCAAGAAAGTAAATGACCAGCTGGAGAGATGTCTTGTTGTTAAGATGTGGGCTGTTCTTTCTGTTTTTTAATTTTTTTTTAATTTTTAAATTCTATTTATTTCTGTGTGTGTATGAATCTACTGCCTACATGCAAGGTCGTGGACCCATGTTGTGCAATCCTGAGGAGGTCAGAAGAGGGTGTCCGATTCCCTGGACTGGATTCGTTCTCCTGGACGTGATGAGTTTATCAGACTAGTTTTCAGCCGCATGTGGGCTGCGGGGGATCGAATCCGGCTCCCTCTGTAAGAGCGAAGTCAAGCGCTCTCAGCAAACTACACTAAGGGGGCGGACCATCTCCAGACCCGCAAATATGGCTTGTTTTTTTTTTTTTTTGTTTTTTTTTTTTTTTTTTTTTTTTTTAATTTTAATTGATTGTGGTTTAGTGCATATTATTATACAAATCATTTTCCAATTCAGATAAAATGGCATAGGTAATTCCCTATTATCCCTTCCCCAAAGCCCCACACCCATTCCCAGATCGATGTAATTCTGCCGATAATCTAAGTCCTGCAAGTGCATTCAGGTATGTAATTTTTTTTCATTTTTTTAGCGCTTATAAGGGTGATAATCCATGAGTATAAAAAAAGCCATCCGTATCGTGAAGAAACCACATCTAATAGACTGTTAGGTGAGCCAAACCCCCACCAATCCCCGACCATTCAAGTGGGGTTAGACAGGTTGTTAGTAGTATAATCAAAGTTGAAATCAAATGGAGTGTCCAGACTAATGCAATGTAGTTTCACCATTCACCCCAAGTCGCAGCCTTTACATTCTACACGCCCCTTCCGCAGATTGTTCCCTAGGCTTAGAAACAGGGCACAGATGGATGAGCGTAAAACTGGTCCTCTCTCTCTGGAACTGTTGACTTGGACTCTGGTTAGTTCTGGTTGTTTCCTTTCTTGGGCTGACAGTTTGTTCAGCGATAACCTTTCGATCTAACTAATGAAGCACAAGCAACAATAAGAAATATTAAGCGCAATAGTTATGGTGGGTTATTTTGGCATAGACACATATTTGGATATGATATGTTAATTCATGAATCATATTTTTACCCCCTGATAAATAAAACAGGGGTCTTCACTGTGGCTTTGATTCTGAACCTGTAGATCGGATGTAGGCTTGTGGCATCAGTCATGGTTATTCCTCCAAGGAGAGAGCCAATAGCCAATTAGATTTGGGATATACAGGCACATGGCTGCCTCTGCTGCACAGTATTTCCAGGCAGGTGAGGTGTAGCTGGTGCTGACGGTGGAGTCTTGCTTGACTCAGGGAGACCCATATTTGCTTTATTGGTTTAGTGGCCTTTGGTAACACTCTCTGGCATTCCAGAGGCCATCTGTACACTTGCATGTGCGGTCTCAATACATCCCTCCCATGTTAACGTCAGGTCTTCGGCAGCAGGGTCTTATCGCCTCTCCTCCTGCAGGTATCCCAACTTAGGGGCAAGGAGCCCTTACCTTTTGTGGGGCCTTGGATCCCCTGGCCAACATCCCCCTGGTAGAACAATCCATTGCTGATGTCAGAGCTCCTGCATTAATATACTTTGCCTAAGTGCATAGCCCAAGGACTTTAGTATTATATTTGGTTCTGAACAGAGTATAATCCTTTTCACAGTTCTTATAGAGGCTGTTCTTATAGAGGACTTGGTTCCTAGCACCCACATGGTGGCTAACAACCATTGGCAACAACCATTGATAACATAAGTGTACACCTGGCATACATGCAGACAAAACACTCATATATGTAAGATAAAAATAAATAAGTTATTTAAAATTCTATAAAAAATAAAGTAGAAAGAAAACTTGCAATGTGGGAGGAGACTATCCATGAATCATATATTTGATAAGAGACTTGTGCCAGAGAATAAAAACAACTTATAGAGCTCAAAAATAAAAGAAGTTCAGGTATGAGGGCTGCAGATGGTGGAACTGACCTAGATGCATCTATTATATGAAATGCACAAAAATTAACAAAATACTTAAAAATAATAATCAAGGATGTTAAAAATTATCTGAAATTTATATGCAAGCACAAAGTGAATCCTACCAGTGATTGTAAGCAGAGTAAGTGATGAGGGAACTGAACTAAAAGTTAACTTGTTGCAACTTAATTATATTAGGAAAAGTTGGTTTAGCCGGTATTCATCAAACAGATAATCAGTAAATAAATAATAGTACAGCCATAGAGTGAGATATGACATTCATTAGAACTTTTATCCCCAAGGAATAAGTAGTGGCATCTGAAAGCTTATAGTACAACAAATGCAATGTTCACAATTAGACATTTTATATTCAGAACAATAACAATTATGTGTCAATGTTTGCATATTAATGTGTAGTATAACAAGGATTCATTACCTCTACTGAGAATAACTAGAATTGATTGGTTAACTTCTAAACTAGCTTTCCATATTTACTGCAATGAACATGATTTACTTGGGAAATCAGATAAAAATGTTGTCAAGAATCAATTTTTGTAATATTTGGAAATGATCAGGGGATTAGGCTTCTTATTGACAATTGAGTACTGCTGGCTAAGGAAGAGTTGATCTTTTTAAAGGGAAGGACTCTAGATAGGACCTCTGGGAACACTAACTTGACATGATAGGCGTTGACACAAATGATAGAATGCATGAATTCTAGGAGTTTGGGATTATGGAAAGGTGACAGTGGGGAAGAGAGTATAAAGATAATTCAGATGTCATGTATGAAATACACACAGATTCAATTAAAATTTACAAAAATAAAATACACCCAATATTAATATATATAGAGATAGACAGATATAAGACGTTTAAATGCACTTAGGCTATGATGGGGAACAATACCCTATCAGACACTATGGGCTAGCAATTGAAGAGCCCATTGCCTAGAATGGGCTCTCTCTTTTGGAGTGATTGACGGAAAGGATCCCATAAACTCTCAAACAATACTGACTATTGTCATTGCCCTTGGTTACCCACCAGAATCTGATGGTAAGGCCCTATTTCTAAAGAGTCATAGAATAAACAAGGAGAAATAAAGCTGGAACTGACCTTAAAGCTTTCAAAATTCTGTAAATGTACTCTGCATTCTACTAGGGGAGAAAAGAACTCATCAGATTTTCCCAGCTGTGAACACTGCAAGCTACACTCACAACTGGCCTGGCAAGATATGCCCAGTGGTGCCCTACTGGCATGAATGTTGGGGAGTAACCAACCACTTTCTGGTTAGATTCAAGGCCCACTTCACACAATGAAGCCCATACCTGCCATGTTATATGAGCCAAGAACCTGTGAGTAGACAAGTCACAGGTTACAGAGGAGAACCTGCTATTGGTCTACTAAATGGTAATAGTATTAAACTGACTCTAATGACTTGTTATAGTCATAAATTACTGCATCTCTCAACTCTAACCAGAAAAACTTCTTACAGCAGAGTAGATAGCAACACAGAGACCCAGAGAATAAAAAACTGTGGAGTGCTCAAACCTAAATGGACAGCTATTATCCTAAGACTCAGGGATCATTGTGGAAGAGTGGTCAGGAAGATTGTAAGAGCCAGAAGTAGTGAATGAATACAGAGAAACCGGTTTTTACTGACACGCATGGGGGTTGCACAGACGAACCCATCGCACTTGTGACACCAGGCATAAGAACTGTGGAAGGCCACATCAGACAAAAACTCAGCATGGGTGGGGGAGGTGGGAAAGAAGCCCAGCCCTATGTGAGACTCTATGGGAG
This sequence comes from Rhizomys pruinosus, assembly GCA_009823505.1. Taxonomy (NCBI): domain Eukaryota; kingdom Metazoa; phylum Chordata; class Mammalia; order Rodentia; family Spalacidae; genus Rhizomys; species Rhizomys pruinosus. The sequence continues at coordinate 22,055 of VZQC01010980.1, read as the reverse complement.
AGTGATAGCTACTGAAAGAGGGAGAGACAGTTTTCTTTAAGAGTGTGGTGCTGGGTATGTTGACCAGGCTCCAAAAGATGGATCTACAAACAAGAGCCTTTAAAAAAAAAAAAATAAAAAAAAAAAGACCATAAAAAAAAAAAAAAGAAAAAAAGAAAAAAGGGGGGGGTAAGAAAGTGGGGGTGGAACTGGGTCAGAATGTGATCAAAATACATAATAGGAAATCCTCAAAGAACCAACAAAAATATTTTAATCTGCTAAAATAAAAGATTAAAAGCAGTAACAACCCACCTAAAAGTAAATAAAAGTCACCAATAAACATTTTCTGATAACATATCCAAATGGCCAAAAAGCCGCTGAAAATATGGTCAGCATAATTGGCTCTTAGGGAAATCAAATGAAAATGAATATGAAGTACCACTTCAGATCTATTAGATGGCTATACTTTTTAATGAAAACAGCAATTATTGATCAATAGGTGAAAAAATTAGACGCCTTACACACCACTAACAGGAATGTAAGAAGGTACAATTTCTGTAGAAAGAGTTGGTGGTCCATGGAAAGGTTATATACATAATTATGATATGTTCCTGAAATTCCTTGACAGCACGGTACCCAGAGAACCCCCAAAAGATATTTCAATAAATACTTGTGTATGGATGTTCATAGCATCACAATTTATGAGATAGTCAAGAGGTAGAAATACTCGGAATTCCCATCATTGGACGAATGGATGAAACAATTGTGGCACATCCACATAGTAAAATAATAGCTAACACAAAGGAATACAATTACTATGTGCTGATATGTGGATGGGCTGCACGAGCTTGCTAAGTGAAATAAACCATGCACAGAAACTCACACTTGTATGGTTCCACTCACATTATATCCAACAGACCAATCAACAGAGACAGAAAGCATATAGCCAGGGACTGTGGGAGATGGATATGTGGATGTTGAATGACAGCTTAGCTGGCACAGGGTTAGTTTAAGGAGGGATAAACACACTATGTGCAAGCCTAGGCTGCACAATATTGTGATTGTACCAACTGCCGTTGAATTGTACATTAAAATAGTTACTGATTTTTAGTTTTCATTAAAGACTAAAAAGGATTGCTTTGGTATTTCTTATTCTATTTTATTGTTTATTCTTACAGAAGTCTCTGGTGGGAGTCTTCTTGTGTTGAATCATCTATTTGTGCCAGTGATGGTTAATCTTGACTGTCAACTGATTGAACTGAACGATTACATTATGGATTATAAAGCATGCCTCAGGGTATTTGTGTGATGGCATTCTCAGATGTGATTAGATTATCAAGGCTCTGCTACAAAGAATGGATTAAGGAAATCACAAGACACCGTCATTGGGAAGTGGCAAAAAGTATGAGATTGGGCCTACCAGGAGGAGCTAGGTCCCTGAAGTCAAGTCCTTGGGGGATACATCTCGCTCTGCCCCTTTCTTCATTGCCTTCTTTCTACTTCTCTCCCAGGATGTGAACTTCCCTGATCCACCACACCCTCCCCACAATGACAGAGTGATGCCTCTGAAATCAGCAGTCAGAAAAGAAGCCTTCCTCTTTAAATCTTCCTGTTAAGTATTTGTTGTAACAATGAGAAAAGTAACTGATGCGGTGCTAGTGATGATGAGGGATATTCAGGTCTAGGTGTCTTTAGTTGGAGTGTTGTCATGGTTCCTGTTTATTAAACTTGACAGGATCTAGAACTACCAAAAGAGAAGTGTATGGGGATGTCTGTGAGAGACTGTCTAGATTAGGTTAATAGAGGTAGTAATATGCCTGCCTTAAAGGTGGGTGGTACTATTCCTTAAGCGGAGGCCCTGGACTTCATGACAAACAGAAAGCTAGCACAGCAGCAGCAGCAGCACTCTCTGCTCACATCTGGATCCACTGAGACCAGCTGCCTTAGGATCCTGCTGCCATTAATTCTTAACATGATAAACTAAGTGATTTTTTATATGATCTCTAAAACCTTCCTTCCTTAAGTTGCTTTTGTCTGGTGTTTTTCCACAGAACAAGTAACTGATACAGCTGTCCTTGTATTGTTTTAGCATTCATGTTATAGAGATCTCCTAAACTGAGTTGCAATTCATGAGCCACTCTGTTCCTCTGTTCTCCATAACAGATGCATATAGTACTCTTTCCTTTCCTCCTCTAGTGAAGCCATTTTGGCTAAAGGTCTTTACTTGAGAAATTGTTAGATGAATTACATTTCTTTCACTTGATAAAAGAAACTTAAATATTTCTATTTCTTCTTCAACTAGTTTGGGGATCATGTCTTTCAAAGAATGTATGTCCTTCATTAAGTTGTCTGTTTTATTAGCATAAGTTGATAAAATTATTTTCTAAATATCCTTTTAATTGCATCACAATAAGTGATAGTGCTTTATCCTGCACTCAGTAGCTAGGATTTATATTATATTATATATTTATATAATAGATGTTTTAAATATTTTTCTCAAATAACCACCCATTATATTTATTGGTTTTCATTGTTTTTCTGCTTTGTATTCAACTTCCATCATTCTTTTAAGCATTTTATCTCAATATATGCTTTGTTTAAGGCATTATTAACTTATTTTTAGTATTAATCCCAAGATCACTAACTTTATATTGTTTCTATTTTCTAATATAAAAATATTTTAAATGCCACTGTGGTGGCACATGCCTTTAATCCTAGCACTCAGGAGGCAGAGGCAGGTGGATCTTTGTGAATTCAAGGCCAGCCTGGTCTACAGAGTGAGTTCCAGGCCAGCTGGGGCTGCAGGGGGAACGTGTCTCAAAAAGACAAAATATATTTAAAATTCCCATATTAGAGCTACAAATTTTCTCCTAAATACTACTTTAATTTCAATCCATAAATTTAAATTTTTATAGATCAAAATGCTCTGTAATGTCTTTGTAATTCTGTCATTAACTCACGAGTTAATTGCACATTTGCTTTTTGAATTTTAAACTGTTTTGTGGCATGACACATTGTTTATCCTTTTGCACATTCTATTTAAAATTCATAATTATATATATATATATGCATATAGATATCTCCTATTCTTACTGGGAATAATATATAAATGTCAGTTAACTCAAAGTAGTTGATTTTGCTGTTCAAATCTCCTATGTCTTTAGTTATATTTCCAGTCTACCTATTTTATCGACCTATGTTTCCCTTTACCTCTATAAATTTTTCATCATATGCTTGAGAACTTTGTTCTTTGCTACATACTCCTTTTATATCTATGTTCTCTCTCTCTCTCTCTCTCTCTCTCTCTCTCTCTCTCTCTCTCTCTCTCTGAATTTAACCTAGGGTCTGTGCATGCCAGGCAAGCACTCTCCCACAGAGCTATGTTTACACAAATGGTATATGATTTCTTGCTTCAATAATGTTCCATTATGAGATAGTCTCTTATTTGGGTAATATACTTCGTTTCAAATTCTATTTTTGATTTAGTTACAAAGTCTTTTTTATGTTTAACATTTTAAATTTCATTTAGTATTTACTTTAATTTTTTATATTTGTGTATGAGTGTATTGCCTGTATAAATGTAAGTGCACCCATGTCAAGAAATGTTTGTGGATATCAGAAGAAGGCATTAGAGCTAGGAGACAAACCCTAATCCTCTGAAAAAACAGCCAGTGCTGAAAAACCACTGAGCCACCTCTTCAGTCCATTGTTTAAATTTGTGTGTATGTTTCTTGTTTGTTTGCCTTTGATCTAATGCCTGTTTTTTGTCCATTCTCACAAAGTTTGCTTTTTGATTGGGATGTTTAACCCATTTATATTTAGTGTTATTTTTTTTTTTACATGTTTGAGCTTAAGCCCCCTATTGTTTGGTTTTATTTGTTGTTGTAACCACTCCCCCTTGCCAGTTTTTTGCATTAGTTTTGGGAAGATAGATACTACGTAATTCCATTTTAATATATCTAACTTTTTATTTATCCATTTTGTATTATTCTTAAAGATGCTTCAGAGATCACCATGCACCTTTGGATGCACCTTTAACAATTGCTTCAATAGCATGTTTGAAATGTATTTCCAGTGAATGATCTAAATTTACTGTATTCCTGGTATATGCAGTATCTCTACATATTCTAGAAAATATAGGTTTGGTTTTTTTTTCATCATTTTAAGCTTCTTGATAATATTCAGCTGTAATCAGAAATAGTTTAACATGGAAAAAAAGGACCTAATGAGATGACATACCATCAACCATACTGTGGCTAAGCAGTGTCCTATTAAGAACACAGAGACTACAGATGCAAGGCTTTGGGCATCTCCCTTCAATTATAAGTGATCCCCTAAGTTATCAGACTTAACTTTGGATAATAAACAGCAAGACAGAGATCAACAAATCTTGGAAAGATTTAAGACTTCATTCATTTCATCTATATTTTTTTTTTCACTTAGTGTTTCATGATTGATCCAATGATTGTCTTAGTATTTCTGGCCATATAATAAGTAAAATGTGCATTTTTTGTCTTCATTGAAACAGGGTTTCCCTTTAGTCCCAGCTGGCCTGGAGCTTGCTATGTAGTCCAGGCTGGCCTTGAACTCACAGAGATCCGCCTGCCTCTCCCTCCCAAGTGCCAGGATTAAAGGCGTGCACCACCACACCCGGCCTGCAAATTTTAAATTTGTAAATTGAAAACTGTTGGGATTTGATTTTATATACTAAACTGTGGAAGCAGGGAAATTTGATTACAATCAATCTGCTAAAAACATTTGCAGTTAGTATTACATACAACTTGGCGCAGACTTTTATGAATATAGTTATGTAAATGAAATACAAAATTAATTCCAGTCTTTTTACAGGTTACCCAGATTCAGATTCCAGATAGCACACAGATTCCAGATAGAATTTGAAACGAAGTATAAGCGATTTCCCAAACGTACTTTTAAAATGAATATTTGACCAACTTCTTTCTCCACTGAAATTACAATAAATGCAAGGACCTGATATATAAAGTAATATTCAAGACTTCTTTTTTCCAAGAGTAACTTGGGTTTGGCATAGGCCTGAGGTGCTCAGCATGCTTCCATGCATGGTGGTAACAAAGTACTGGAAAATTCCAGAATGAAGGCAGTGATAGGGATAGACAAGGCTGGAAGGACCAAGAAGTAACGTGGAGACTTCAGTCACAAATAGCAGCTAGGACTCAGGGAGGTCTCAGATGAAAGATTTTTGTTTTTTAATTTGGTTTCATGTTTGGAATACAAATCTTCCCAATTTTTGTTCTAAAAATTTAATTTGTTTTTTGGTAGTTCAGTAAGTTTGATTTGTTTAAATAAAATATAGTGTAGCAGCTGGTCAGAAGAGGTAAGAGACTCAATCCATGCAACTTACATTCTTTAAATAACAGAATGTCAGAAAAGGCCTAAGTCTGTTCTATGCCTGAGCACAAACTAGTGAGTAGATAGGAATACCAAAGTTCAGTGTCAGAGTTGGAATGAAGTGAAATTCATTAGGATTAGCAAATAGCCAGGAATATAAGATAAAAAGTTGGGGTTTACTGATAGCTTTTCTTTATTTCCAGAATAACATAGACTCACAATGCAATAACATTTGAGTAACAAACTTACATGATTTGGAGTCTGGTGATGGAGGAGAAATATTAGACACGGCAAGGTCACTTTTTGACTTTTTAGGCTTCTTTGCATTTAGTTGCCAAGGTTTATCATAGCTTCTAAAATCCCTTCTGGTTCCTTTGGTTTCTGTTAAAACAAAATAAAAATAAAATAAGGATAACAATCCTGGTCATGAAATAATTTTAATTTTAAATAATCTCATAATTTAAAAATGTATATAGAGAGGAGCCATGGGGAATAGAAATGGATTTGTTATTTACTCTATACATCTGTATAAAAATTAGATATCTTGAGCTGGAGAGATGGCCTAGCGATTAAGAGCACTGACTGCTCTTGCAGAGGACCTGGGTTTAATCCCTAGCACCCACATGGCGGCTGAGAACCGTCTTTAACTCCAGTTCCAGGGGAATTCAATGCCCTCTTCTGACCTCCAAGACATTGCACGACACGGGTGCACAAACCTACATGCAGACAGTACATTCATACATACACAAAATAAATAAAAATAAAAAATATTTTAAAAATAAATAAAAATTATATATCTTATTAATGTAATAATTTAGCAAAAATACCATCCTTAGCTAATTAATTAATTAGATAGAACAGGCTGAAGTTCACCTATCAGCTTAACAGAGAATCACAGGATTTGACTGATATTAGAAATTCCAGTAGCAGTCATAATTTTTCCCTCTTTAAAATTTTGAAAAGAACCCACATAGTTTCAAGTTATATGGTGAATAGGCAAGAAGACTCTGCCTACATGATCTGCTACAAACCTGAAACTAGGCAAACTTCTCCTTATTTAAATTTAAACCAACAAAAAATATATCATTTCAGGGAAGAATTAATAGCATATATAAAAGCAATAATAGAACGATTAAGACACAGAGCATAAATTTATAGCCATTAAATGCTGACATATTGTTTTCCCAGTATAAGTAAAGCCACTGTGAAACACAATAAAATTAGAGAGGAGATGTGCTGAGCAAGCCATGATTAAAAGATAACACTATGCATAGAATTTTGTTTAAAGAGATTTTTTTTAAAGTACTGACAGAAAACTAAAATGAAATACCATGTTCAACTTTGTGTTCGGTGGTGGAAAAAAGAAAACCAATACAGTCGAAATTGAATCAGGGACACAGAGAACACACTTCACTCAATAAACCTCCCTAGCAGACAGTCCATAAAATAAGAAAGGCAATGTCAAATGAAAGGGGAGAAATGATGTGCAGCAGAGGAAATACAATTTGCACAAAAATGATTTTCCTAAAAATTCACAGACAAATTCTCAGCCAAAGTTTTGAATACCAAAAGTACAGAAAAATATCAATAAGTGTTTGCAAAAAATTGCTTCTCATTGCAAAAAGTAAAGGAATAGAATTAGAGCTGCCTTTAGGGTGCTCCTCCATGATATAAAATGACATGCCTGTGACAGCCTGCTGTGTTCTGGGTCACTAGATTCATTGAAATGCAACAATAGAGCATCTTTAGATATTTTGGAAATTATGTTGTCTCTGTCCTTGGGCTACCCAGGCATTATATAACTAATTAGAAGATGCATCAAAATAATTCAAAATTGCAATGAAAGTTTGAGATTTACCACCCTCCAAATAATAACTTCTGTGGTTCTGTTCATATCCAAGAAATGGCTGTGCTTTCCTTCTCCTTCCATAGCTTTTCTCTAAAATACTTCATCTCAAGAAATGTCCCTCCATTTTCAAACCCACATTTCATATCATTATACCATGCCCATCATCTCCCCCCCCCCCACACACACACATGAATGCTTTTTGCTCTGCAGCTTCCTGGGATGTTCATACCCCACCCCTCTCCCACACACAAGCTGGGCAGGCTGGAGATCGCCTTCTTTCCAGGTGCTCCTGAAATGGGAAACCTCTACACCGAAGAGAAGAAGCCACCCATCTCCTGTGGGAAACGCCCTTCTTTGCACAGCTCACTACTCACTACTCATTATCCACGTTTTACTGGCTCATTTTCCCGCAGCCCCATTGTAGACATTGCCACAATCTCACCTGTCCAGACAGCATGTTTGAAACCCTGGGGACCTCTTTAAACTTACACACACCACACACTTCAGACTTCCTTGCCCTTGGTTTTGAAGAGCATCACTTTTCTGATCCTTCAGACATTACAAACTAAGGCCACCTACTGGATCATCTATTTCTCTGGAGTCATTCTAGCTCAAATGTCAGGAAATATACTATCACTGTGTCTCAGCCCAGCTAGTATCCTGTTTCTCATGTTTTTACTGCATCAAGCTCCTTTCAAGTCCATGACCAGGGCTCTGTGTGTCAGTCTCTTTCCACATATAACTGATACGTTTCACGGCAGAACCTGTGCTTGGTTGGTTACTTTCACAGTTTGCTCGCTTCAACCATTTGTGGTGGTTTGAATGAGTGTCCCTGTGCTGGATAGCTTTAGTGTCAACATGACACACCTGGGTTGAGGGAGCCTCAATTGGGGAATTGGCTCCATTGGACTGGCCAGTGGCCACATCTGTGGAGTATTGTCTTGATTGTTGAGCAATGTGGGAGGGCCCAGCCCACTATGGGTGGTGCCACCCTGGGCAGGTTGTTGTGTACTGTATAAGAGGTCAGGCTGGGCATGGGCCAGGGGAGCAAGCCAGTGAACAGCATTCCTCCATGGCTTGTGCTTCAGCTCCTGCCTCCAGGTTCCTGCCCTGAGTTCCTGCCTTGGGCTCCCTAAGTGATGAACTGTGACCCAGGAGATGTAAGCTGAATAAACCCTTTCCTCCCCAAGTTGGTGTCGGTCAGAGTGTTTTGTCACAGCAATGGAAGACAAACTAGAACAGAAATTGGTACCAGAGAGTGGGGTATTGCTGTGACAGACCTGACCTTGGTGTTTTGGGGAAGGATTGTGGAGGCGTTTGGAACTTTGGGCTGGGAAGATCATTGAATGCCTAAAGATTGTTGCTGTGGAGCTTGGAGCAGTTTTGCTGAAGGAGTTGTAGAAGATGGAGGCCTGGCTTGTGAAGTTTCTAGTTTCAAAGGAGAGCAGAGATCATCAGGACTGTGTAATCTGTGGGTTCTGGTCAGCTGGGGCTGTGGAGAATCAGCTGTAAGTAACAAGAGACCAGAACCTGAAGTGAAACTTTTGTGGTACTGGGGCAATTGATGCTGGTTAGCTGGGGCTGAAAAATCAGCTGTAAGTAACAAGAGACCAGCATCACTGAGGTGAAATCTTCTGGGGAGAATATCTTCAAGGTCAGCACACAGAAGCTGTGACCCAGAAAGGGCCTGAGCCTCCATCTCGAGCCAGAAGCCGGACTTGGTAACGTGTAAGAGTCTCCTATATGGTTCCGGTGTTGAAATTTGAGGGGGTCACAGAGAGCAGCCGAGGCTTGGCACTGTGAGAGGTCAGGAAAGACCATTGGTGGAAGTGCACCTCGGTTGCTGTGAAGACCCCAGGATTGCAGGGGTCATGGAGAGAAGCTGAGGCTTTGCACCAGGAGAGGTCAGAAGAGACCATTGGTGAAGGTGCTGCCTCAGTTTCAGTAGCGACCCCAGCTTTTTGGAGATGCCGGTACCCTGGGACGACCACCAAGAGCAGCGGTAGGTGTAGAATGGAGTCGGCCTGGGCCTGCGAGATGAGTGTGCCACGGACGGCAGAGTCGGAGAGGGGGAGCTGCCGAGACCCTTTGGAGCCCAGAAGATTGTGAGTGAATCCCAGGTGTCCAGCCTTGAGCTACTTGCTGGACTTAGGTTTTGTTTGAGAGTGCCTGATTCTTCCCTTTGAAATAAGACAGTACTTGTTTTGGATTTTACAGCAGCCCACAGTTAAGAGACTTTTAATAGACTGTGAACTTTTAAGTGTTTGGACATTTTAAGGACTGTGGGGCTTTTAAGGTTGTACTGTCTTAGGTTGTGATTAATGTTAACATCATACTTTGGGGATAAGAACTGGAAAGGTGGTGGTTTAATAGTGATGTGTTTTGTGTGTCAAGTTGACAAGGGGTCAATTGTGCTGGATAGCTTTAGTGTCAACTTGACACACCTGGGTTGAGGGAGCCTCAATTGGGGAATTGGCTCCATTGGACTGGCCTGTGGCCATATCTGTGGAGTATTGTCTTGATTGTCGAGCAATGTGGGAGGGCCCAGCACCTGGGCATGAGCCAAGAGAACAAGCCAGTGAACAGCATTCCTCCATGGCCTGTGATTCAGCTCCTGCCTCCAGGTTCCTGCCCTGAGTTCCTACCTTGGGCTCCCTAAGTGATGAACTGTGACCCAGGAGATGTAAGCTGAATAAACCCTTTCCTCCCCACATTGGTGTTGGACAGAGTGTTTTGTCACAGCAATGGAAGACAAACTAGGACAGTCTCCCATAGGCTTTAAGTATTCAGACATTTTGTCTCCAGTTGGTGGCACTGTTCTTGGAGGTCTTAGAAGGTGTGGCTGTGCTGGAGGAAGTAAGTTTTGGGGGGCAAGCTTAGTGAGTTTAACAAGCCTTGCAGTCTCCAGCCTCTCCCTCTCTCTCTGCTTCCTGTGCTCATTGCAAGATGTGACCCTCGGCTTGCTGCTCCAGCTCCCGCCACCATGCTTCCCGCCACAATGGACTCTGATTCCTTGGAACCATCAATCGTAAGCTCATATAAACTCTTCCTTTTATAAGTTCCCTTGTTCATAGTGGTTTTATCACAGCAACAGAAAAGTGACCAATACACCCTTCTACAAAATTTGGCTTCCACCTTCCATCCTTGTACAACCATACACCTCAATCATCTCTCAAAGCTTGGGGCACTGCTGGAAAAAAATAACTACCTTGCTGGTGGTTACCATGGGCTTTAATACTCATGAATTCATGTCTTCGACTTCAGTTATGCCCTAGATGTTTAAAGAAGTTTCACGTTTTCCAACTTGTCTTTCCTCTCCTTGGTGACTGACTTATCAGAGACAGGGTGACTTACTTCCCTTATCTGAACTCCAACTCACTTTTCTTCAACAATTTCACTGCTTATTAAACACCAAAATTTAAAGAAACCAGAATCATCTCACACTTCACATCCTTCACCACATCCCTCAATTCGTCTATAATTTACTACATCCCCAACAGCACTCTCATTCCCACTCTTTGTATGACTGTGTAATCCTGAATGAGTCTGACATCTTGGGGCTCCTGCCTTGTCCCACACCAGAGATGTAGAATTACATTTAACTGCCTGCTTGTTTACTGAGATGCTCCACAAATATTCAAGTTCATCAACAGGAATTCAGTTTTATTTCTCAACAAAAATTTAATCTTGTGGTTTATCTTGTTTTACTAAGTGAGCATTTATACCATTAGTTAAGTTGGTAAACTCATGGTTATAATCATCTATTCCCCTCTTTCACTCCAAGAAAAGTGAATAAATCCTCCTGGGAATCAAACTTCTAAGATATCTAATATGGTTACATGCTAACTGTTACTCAGGACCTCTTTATTTTTATGGCATATCGTTCCTTCCCATGGAATGAAAATAGGACCCTTGACCCGATTCTACCCAATTCAACATGGTAAAGATATTGCAATGTCCTTAATTATATTATTTGTAGAAACTCTGTTTCAACAGACTTCTTGGCTTGGAAGAAATAAGGTGTCAGGAAGTAGGAGAGTCATGTAGCAGTAAACTCTACTTGTATCTAGGAGCTAAGAGGAAACCCTGGTTCCATGTCAGAAAGGAAAAAGGGAAACTCAGTCACAGGCTATAGGGGACTTATTTGCCAACAACCCAAATGGGCTTGGAAATGCATTCTCCTCTAGTTCAGCCTCCAGATAAGACTGCAACCGAGCCAACACTTTGATTTGCCTTGTGAAACTGAGTAGAGTTGACTAAGCCATAGATGAGCTTCTTCTACACTTGGATACTGAATGCTAAATTGTGCTGATAAATAATTCAGAGTTTAATATACTACAGTCCCTCCAGATGAAATTGTTTATAAGATATGGGCTGTCATGAGCTTCCAAGACTCATAGATACCCATATGTTCTTCTGTCACACTATGAGTATCACCTTACCACCTATAAAGCAAAGCCCAAGCCCATAGTTGCACCTGCCTTATAAACCATGAAAAGAGTTCTCTCTTTATGGAAAGACTCATGTTGTAGTTTTCTGTCTGATGAGGGCAATTTTTATGTACATATCATCACAAGAGATATCTAAATTAATTCAGAAGATATTTATCTTCTACCTCATTTAGTGTGGCCTTGTGGCTTTGAGATATTCTCAAGAAGATATTAATATGGCAATGAGTAAAAGAAGAAGACCACAATCCCTTCCTCAGATCCCACAGAGCAGGAAAAGGGGGAAAGTGGGATGGCGTCACCCCAGGAAATCATTAGGATACCAGTCAATTAAATGCCCAGTGGGAATTGGCAATGAATTGGCCACCCATGCAATAGGCATAAAGAGTTGGATTTGAAAGAAAATACCAGACTAAAAGACCAATGAGTAAAAAGATTGAAGTGATATCTACCCAATTGTATTGTTCCTGTTTGGAGGCTATTGTAACTTGGAAGGCTGGCTCCTCAGTTTTTAAGTTTCCCAGTGTTCCACTATTCTGAACATTGAGTTTACTATTCAGGATAGCATTAGGGTCTGGGAGAAGGAGAGAATGATCAGTTTTTGAGGTAAGAAAAATAGCTTTAGAGATACTTTCTCAGTATCTTTCCATATAGATAAGCTATAAGCTTTTAACTCAAATTGTGCATCAAAAGAAAACGAGTTTAAAATTACTTTGGATCCATACAGCATCATTTTTTCCATATAAATTGGAATAATTTGTATTTAAGAGGAATATATACACTGATTTTCATATACTGAAGAAGAGAACACTGTAATATCTTCCAATCTAATAATAATTTATAACAAATTTTAGCATCTAACTAGTCACCCTAGGTAACTATCCATTTAGATTTATCATATTATAATAAAAAGACTGCCAACTTTCATATCAGATGTGTCCTAGATTAATAACCTATTTTTACATAAACATACTTTTTGCTTACCTGATATTTCACTTTCTGCCCAGAGAGCTGCTGATCCAGACAGAGTTCTTTGCAGTTGTCCACGGTTTCCTTGTTTAGACTGAAGATGATCAATGAGAAATGGGATCGGCTGGTCAGGTGTCTCAGTTATTAACTTGGTCATTAATTCCTAAAGACAGAACAGAACACACATTGTCATCTAATTAGTGTAACACCCTGAACATTGACTATTGCCAGGCATTACTACAACTGTCCACATACAGCACTCAAGCCATCTCAGAATCCTTCTTGGTGATACAACTTGACAATTGTCCTCATTCAGAGAAAAATGAAATGGAGACAAATAGACCTTCTGTGTCATATGACTAAAACACAGAAAAATTTAGTCAAAAACATACTAGAAATTTTATCTAAATTCTTTTTGTTAAAGTATGGTTTCTAAATTTTGAATTTTAGATAACTATTTCCAGGGATGCCATTACAAACTAAGCTTTAGCTAAAATGAACCTGTTATAATATATTTTTATTTTATTTTATTTTCAAAACATTTTTTTCAAAAGACCCAGTATAGCCAAAGCAACCCTGAGTGAAAAGAGCAATACAGGGGGGATCTCTATACCAGACTTCAAACTACACTACAGGCCTATAGTCATAAAAACAGCTTGGTACAGGCACAAAAACTGACCTGCTGATGAGTGGACCAAAACTGAAGATCCAAACCTGAGCACATACAATTACAGCCACCTCATATTTGACAAGGGGGCCAAGAAGACACAATGGAGGAAAGACAGCATCTTCAGCAGCAAATGGTGTTGGCAAAACTGGATCACCACTTACAGAAGAATGAAATTAAACCCCTACCTCTCGCCCTGTACAAAAGTCAACTCCAGATGGATCAAAGACCTCAAACTTTGGAGGTGATAGAAGAAAAAGTTGGCAGCAGACTACATGACATAAATCAGACAGCAGCTGTGCAAGAATTAAGGCCGACAATTGACAAATGGGACCTCATTAAACTCAAAAGCCATCTGTACACAAAAAGAAACAATAAAGGAAGTGAAGAGAAAACCCACAGAGTGGGGAAGAAACCTTCACTGCAGAACCATCTGACAAAACATTGATTTCCAAGAGTTTATTAAACTACCAAAAACAAAGATGAAAGAAACAGATGAATCACTCAAAAGATGGAGCAAAGAGCTGAACAGAGACTTCACAAGTGAGGATTTAGAGATGGCTGAGAAACATCTTAAAAACTATTCAAGTCACTAATATTAGGGAAATGCAAATAAAACCACTTTAGATATCATCTCACTCCAATAAGACTGGCTAGGATCAAGAAAACAAATTGACACCAAAGTGCTGGAAGAGGTTGTGGGGAAAGGGGAACACTCATCCATTGCTGGTGGGAATGTAAACTCATACAGCCTCTATGGAAAGCAGTGTGGAGACCCTTGGAAGACTCAAAATGAGCTTACCACCAGACCCAGTCATACCACTACTGGGTATATCCCACAAGACTCATCTTACCACAGAATCATGCACAGCTCTATATTATTACAGCTCTGTTCACAAACAGCAAAAAGTTGAACTACCCAAATGCCCCTCAACTGATGAGTGGATAGAGAAAATGTGGTACATCTACACAATGGAGTTCTATGCAGCAGTAAAAAAAGACAACATCATGAACTTTGCAGGTAAATGGATGGAACTAGAATATATTATGTAAGTGAAGTAACACAGTCCCAGAAAAACAAATGATGAATGGTATCCCTCATCTGTAGATGCTACGCAAATAACCTAGTTGTAAATATTTTTGTTGGGAGTGATGCATTGAAAAGAAACAACACCAACAACCAGAAAAGACTGCATCAAAGAACTGACTGAAAGGGTGAATCTGGTGGGGGGGTTGGGAGGGGGACTAGGGTCTATATTCGATTTGTAACATAATCTTGTACAAAAATATATATAAAACAATAAACTAAAAAAAAGAATGAAATAAAAAAATAAAAAAATAATTTTTTATTTCTTTATTTTTTTTATTGTATGAGTGTCCTGTCTGCATGTAGTTGGTGCACCCGTGTCATGCAATGCCATGGAGGTCAGAAGAGGGCATTGGATTTCCCTGGAACTGGAGTTAAAGATGGTTCTTAGCTGCCATGTGGGTGCTGGGAATCTAACCCAGGTCCTCTGCAAGAGCATTCGGTTCTCTTAACAGCTGAGCCATCTCTCCAGCCCCTATAATATATTTTTAGTTTCTTTTTTAATCTCCAAGGAACATGTTGTTGGGAAGAAAATAAAACAATTAATAAGCCATGGAGTAATATAAATCTTAAATAGTCTTTAAACAGGACAAAATTTTATTTATTTATTTATTTATTTATTTATTTATTTATTTATTTATTTATTTGAGACAGGCTCTCCCTGTAGCTCCAGCTGGCCTAGAACTCACTCTGTAGACCAGGTTGGTCTTGAACTCACAGAGATCTGCCTGCCTCTGACTCCCAAGTGCTAGGATTAAAGGTGTGTGCCACCACACCCAGCCCTAAGATGGTTCTTAGCCGCCATGTGGGTACTGGGAATTGAACCCAGGTCCTCTGCAAGAGCAGTCAGTGCTCTTAACTGATGAGTCATCTCTCCAGCCCCAGAATTTATTTTTATAAAAACTCTTAGTGAGCTTTTCTCTCTCTCTCTTTCTCTTTTTCACTTTCCTCTCTCCCTTTCCTCTTCCCTCTCACTCTGGATTCCTTTCTCTCTCTTTCTTTCTCCTACAAAAGAGGCTCATCAATTTTTAGATGTTCTAACAACACCTTAAATCTGGCCAAAATCCACCCAAGGATGATGTCTCCATCAGGAAGATAAAAAATCAATCTCCAATTTGTGGTCAGTTATGATCCCTAGACTCATAGAACATGATCAGTTGCCACCACACACAGTATTTTGTGTTGCATACTGGGCTTGTGACCTGGCATACCCTTCACATTCCTGTCAGTCACATATCATCTGTTTGAGCTCATGGTTCCTATCTGTCAAGTGTCATTTTTACTTTGATTCCTGAGAATCATTGTAGTGAGTAGGGTACAAAATCAGATATTAGGAGTTCTTACAGAAAGAAGAGTTACTAGAAATTCCCCATTCTATTAAGAGTTTTTGCTGTTTGGGGTTTGTGGTTGTTGATGAGGATGATGATGATGATGATGGTGGTGGTGGTGGTGGTGGTCCCTTTCATCTACCTAGAATCGTTTTCCTTAGATATTTAGAGGGCTTACTTGCCATCAATATTCTCTAATGATGTATTTTTACAGAAGTTTATCCTAACTTATCTTTATGTCTTGTGCTGGAGAGCTTACTTCTCAACTTGATGCATCAATGTAGAGGGAAATTCAATTGAGTAATTGTCTCTATTAGATTGGCCTATGGTCATGTCTGTGGGGTATTTTCTGGATTGTTGAGTTATGTGGGAGGGCCCAGCCCACTGTGAGTGGTGCCACCTCTGGGCAGATGGTCCTACATTTTATAAGAACACAGGCTTGTGCACAGTGCAAGGGAGCAAGCCAGTGAGCAGCAGTCCTCCATGGGCTATGCCCTAGGTCCATGCCCTGAGTTCCTGCCTTGGCTTCCCTTGATGATAGACTGTGCTTGTAAGCCAAATAAACCCTTTCCTCTCCAGGTTGATTTTGGTCAGTCAGTGTTTTTAATCACAGCTATTGAAAGCAGATGTCTTTATTATTTTGTAAACAGAGTCCTAGATCATAGACTTCAAAAAGCAAGCAAACAAATTCATCATTAAATGAAAAAAAGTTGTTTAATAAAAACTTCCTTTGAAAAGACATGGACAAAGAGTTTCAGCCCATTTGGAGGGGGGGATACTGACATGGGCTTTAGGTTTAAAAAGAAAAAGAATTAGCCAAGGAGCAAGAGTGATACAAAACTGAGCAGTCTCAATAAAACTGTTATCTGGTTTGTTATACTATCAGTTCTGCATGTAAGGTAGCCCTAAAGAGGACAATATAATTTCCCTGAGATAACTGGTCCTATGCAGAGATGATCTCATCATAAGGTGATTTTTCTGCCAGGATCTAGAAATCTAAGGTTACAGGAGGTTTAGGACAATGACTAGAGATTTTTGAAGCATATTCTCAGGAGTCTGGAACAGAATTCTATGAAGGCTGACAATAAAGCATCACAGTTACTCTTGTCTTTGTGCCTTAGGACTGAAAAGGAAGAGATAGAGAGGTTAGGTATCACCCATTTTCAGATAGTCACTCACTGGATGATTAACATGCAGAGTCCAGCAAGCATCAGATCCAAAGTAAAGAGAGATACAATATGAAAGCAGAGCTGTCAGGTCAAAGTTTTTAATCCTGATTTTATGTACCTTGAGGGGCACACTCTACTTTTTAGCAAAAACAGTTTCTACATGCCATTTATAATATTTTAGTTTTATTTTCTACAAGCAGTTAGCACTTTTCAGAGTCATTTTCTTTAATATTTGCACACCTATTTGTGGTCTATTCTTCCTCTTCTACTGTGATACTAGGAGAAAAAGAACCTGCCTGGTTCAATATCAACTTGCTATTTGAGGTATCTATACTATGCCTCTTCAATATTGAATGAATGAGTGAATGCTTGGTTTATTGATTACAGGTTGATATTAGACATTCAGTTCCATTATTACTAAATAATTCATAGACATTTCAGTGAGCAGCATGTAATTTTAAAATTTCCTATAGAAGAAAAAGCTATCATCATTACATCTGAGATAGTTATTCACAGTTATGACAATATAAGAACACATGAATTTATTTGAAATTCAAGTTGAACTAGAGACATAAATATAATAAATAGAATTACTCAAAGTGTCTGGAAAATATGTGGTTTGAAAATAAAGTTGGAAATAAAAGGAGCAAAACAGTTTACATCAAGAATACACCACGATGCAAAGTATCTGTGAATCCTATGTAATCATTTTTGTATTCTGAAAAATAGTTGAGCAAATAGTTGACATGGTTCTCATTTATTCCTATTACTGAAAATTGTAATTATTTTTTATTACAAATAAAGAGCTCATTTCTCTACTAATACTGAGAAAGCAATGCAGTGGACAATTAAATCTCAATTAAACATCAGTGGAACACAACTCAAAACATGTCAGATGTGGCATTTGGAGAAAAGAGATACTCTATTTGATCCTCATTGTTCATTGCAGAGACACTAGAAATTGGAAAGAAAAGTTAATGGAAGGGTCAGCTAAAACAATCTTGTCTCAGGGCTCCTAGACACTAAGATAAAGCAAAATTGGGTCAGTTACAATGGTGCCAGGCCCTCAGTAACTCTCTCCTGAGCTTTTGGGAGATCTCATGTGATTTTTGTTTCTAAAAGTTTACCTTTCAAATCAGATGGAAAGTTTATATATTTTGTTCTTTGAAAATAAACTGAAACATTCCCTTATTCTCTTCAGAAGAAGGATCATACAATTATAATAAATCAAAAAACCCTCTATTTAAAAATGTTTCGAGTCTAGTAAATATATGAGGTTAAAGACACAGGAAAATTCAGTACTAAGCAAATTAAAACAGATAGTGTTTTCAGTAGGGTATATTGGTTGGTCAAGAATCAGTTTTAGATGATTTTTCACAGGACAGGTGTTAACTTATCTCTCACTTTAAATCTGAGTATCCATTGACACTTGCACTTTAATGAATTTGAGGTTTAATGAATTTGCATAAATGCCTTTTCTAGAAATGAAAATTGCAATCCTGAGATTTTCAAAGGTGCTCCTGGAAACTGAAATGTTGGTCTCTCACCACCACAAGGATGAAAAGACATAGAAACAGAACCACAAGAGCTGATAGATTGGGGAGGTGAGAATAGAATTGTGCAACTTGCATGTCACATTGAAATGATAAATTGATTGCTGGAAGTTTCACAAGGACTTATCCATTCAACATAAGAAAAAAAAGTGCTTCAGAGAATTAAGACAGTCTCAAGTACAGAGGTGAAAACCTCCAGGCAGCAAGAATGAGCACATCTACAATTCTTACCACTAGTGTAAAGGGTCAAGGTATGAAAGATCCTGTGAGATTTTGGATGGGGTGTTTATAAATGAAGAGGAACAATGGAGGTAGTAATAGCATCCCTGCCCCCCCACCCACAAAATATCATAGATATTTTAGACTAAAGAGTTGGGGATGGATAAAGTGCAAGTACTAACTTAAATGGGACCCTGTTTGCACTCACAGGCTGGAACACATATTAGCAACATTGTTTATAATAGATTGACTTCATAATTACTAACTGTAGTAATACTGCTGACACAAACAGCATGCAACACCCAGGCTTTGAAACTAGATAAAATCATTTTGAATCATTCTACTTACTAGATGTGTGAGTTTGTGTGTGAGAGACTTCATGATTTTATCATTCATTCAATGCTCCATTAACTAGATGTCAATTACAGTGATACCTATATCAATACCTATTTGTCATGGAGATCAAAAATATAATGACCAGAAAATATTCACAAAGTATTAAGCTGCGTAGAGACTGCTGGGTGGGCTGCTAACACGTTGTTTAAGATCGGGAATTGTTTCTCCTTCATATGATATGGGCTTGAATTTCCTAATAAGCAAAATTTGTAGAGGTCTTGGAAATCAGAAAGAAACAGAAGAAACTATTCTCCAGAGTTTATTGTAGACAGAGCACATGAGAGATTCACAGCAACTTCCCAGAGAGTCTGTGGAAAACTCCATTGCAGGCTGGGCTAACCAACTCTGCAAAGCCACCAGGGGACTGCAGCAGCTCCAGGCATGCAGCTCAGAGCCACCTGCTCCTGTGCTGTAGTCGGAGATCTGCAGAGTCAGTGGCCCTGAGTCTGGATGGCATGCCCCCCTCTCCTGACCTTCAGCGGTGTTTCTCTGTCCTTGGTGCTGAATTCTCTTGTCTCTCCTCATGTAAACTCATTTTAACTAACCCTATTACTTCTTAATTACTTAAAGTGGCTTCTGCCTTTCTTAACTCTTATTGACACCTTCCAAAAGAGTGAGATATTTTAATCTTTACAATAATTTATAAACACGTATGTAATATATTATATGCATATGCAATATATTTACTATCATTACCCTTTTATTAGTATGCATTTTGATATTATAGATGTCTGAAAACATTTTTATTGACTTAATTTTTATTTTAAAATTAATGTTTTCTTAATAAGATTTATTGTCAGCTATAGTCTTTCACATCTTAAATATGCTATAAATTTTAGTAAGTGCAGAGATCGAAACAGGGTTTTCTCAAGCATTCACTGTACCATAAAGCAATGTACGCA
This sequence comes from Rhizomys pruinosus, assembly GCA_009823505.1. Classification (NCBI taxonomy): domain Eukaryota; kingdom Metazoa; phylum Chordata; class Mammalia; order Rodentia; family Spalacidae; genus Rhizomys; species Rhizomys pruinosus. The sequence continues at coordinate 2,122 of VZQC01010980.1, read as the reverse complement.
GAAAATATACTATGTATTGAAATGATTTTCTACATTAATATCTGATTCTAAATTTTTTTGTCTTTTGGAGACAGATCTATCTCACTGTAGCTCCAGCTGGCTTAGAATTCCCTCGATTTCATAGAAATCTGTCTGTCTCTACCTCTTGAGTGCAGAGATTAAAGCTGTGTGCAGCTATATCTGCTTGATTCTAAATATTTGAAAAATATTTTTTTGAGGCAGGGTCTCCCTGTAGCCCCAGCTGGCCTGGAACTCACTCTGCAGACCAGGCTGGCCTTGAACTCACAGAGATTCACCTGCCTCTGCTTCCTGAGTGCTAGTTTAAAGGCATGCACTACCACGCCTGGCTTAAAGACAGTTCTTAGCCACAATGTAGGTGCTGGGAATTGAACCCAGGTCGTCTGCAAGAGCAGTCAGTGTTCTTAACCACTGAGCAATCTCTCCAGCCCCCAAAGATTTATTTTTTATGTGTATGGGGTGTGGGCCTCTATGAATTTCTGTGTATCATGTGTGTGTAGGTGCAGCTCTATGAATTTCTGTGTACCATGTGTGCAGGTGTGGCCCTATGAATTTCTGTGTATTATGCGTGTGCAGGTGCAGCTCTATGAATTTCTGGGTACCATGTGTGTGCAGGTGCAGCTCTTTGAATTTCTATGTACCATGTGTGTGCAGGTGCTGCTCTATGAATTTCTGTGTACCATGTGTGTGCAGGTGCACCTCTATGAATTTCTGTGTACCATGTGTGTGCAGGTGCACCTCTATGAATTTCTGTGTACCATGTGTGTGCAGGTGCGCCTCTATGAATTTCTGTGTATCATGTGTGTGCAGGTGCGCTTCTATGAATTTCTGGGTACCGTGTGTGTGCAGGTGCCTGCTGAGGACAGATAAAAAGCTCATATCCCCTGGAACTGCAGTTATAGGGTGTTATGAGCTGCCTATTGTGAGTGCTGGGGACTAAACCCAGGTCTTCTGCAAAAGCAGTCAGTGCTCTTAACCACTGAGCCGTATCTCTAGCTTCCAATGCCAAAATTTCTAATTGCCGTTTGTTACCAGTATCAACACAATTTATTTTCAAATTATGTAATAATGTATGTAAAGATCAAATTCTTTTACTGAAAATTGGAAAAACAACTTAGAAACCACTTGTCAAGTGATAAATAAACTGAGATTGGTATTACAGGACACAAAAGGACTACTGGAACTAGGGCTGTTACAACGAGTGTCAGCAGAAAACCTTGTACTGTGAGGATAACTGCCATGGCTAATGAGCTGGAAAACCAGTCCTAATAATAATCAGTCCCCAAACTCATTGTAATTTTAATACTAGCTAGATAAAAGCAAAGCATGAATGAGTTGGTAGCTCATCCTGGAGGCATTCATTAAAACGTCAGTTATGAGGCAGCAATAGATTGAAAGATCTATTTAATTTGGTGAAAGCTATGTGATTCCTACCTTGAAAAACAAACTAACAAAAAGCGCATGATACCACACAACTACCAGCTGACTGTACCTTTCCTGGGAGTTTCCCCTGCAGTTTCACCGACTCCAGGTTAAGAACCCATGCTCCAGGTAGCACAGTCTCTGACACTATCACATTCTGTCCAAGAACTTACAACTTTACCAAACTAATTTTTGCTTTAATTGTCTGAAGGACAACTAATAGCTGTATTCCATTTTATGTCAGCACATTACCAGGAAATAGAACTGGATACCTTTCTAAAACCTGAGGAATTTCATATTACAAGGGCTTTGTTGTAAAATAAAATACCTGTGCAATGTCTGTTAATATTGTAAGTGGAGATAGTATTAATCAGGTACATTTTCAGGTCCTATAATTATTTTAAATATTAATAGAATATATCACATTATCATATGTGAATTTTATTTTTATTCATTCACAACTGACATTAAGATCTGATGACTGAATTAATTTCAAATCTGCATAGGCTCGAATCTTCTATTTTTAATTCTTTTGCTTAAAATTAGGATTTGAAAAAGCTCCATGAGCTTTTTCACAGACTTAGAAAAAAATCCTTAAATTCATATGGAAAAACAAAAGACCAGAAATAGCTAAAGCAACCCTGAGTGAAAAGTGCAATACTGGGGGGATCACATTATCAGA
>VZQC01010977.1:468324-550288 GCA_009823505.1 Rhizomys pruinosus | reverse complement strand
TTCTGTATGTGTATGAGTGTACTGTTTGCATGCAGGTTTGTGCACCCATGTCGTGCAATGCCGCAGAGGTCAGAAGAGGGTCTCGGATTCCCCTGGAACTGGAGTTCTCCTGGAATTGGAGTTACAGACGGTTCTTAGCCGCCATGTGGGTGCTGGGGATCGAACCTGGGTCCTCTGCAAGAGCAGTCGGTGCTCTTAACCGCTAGGCTATCTCTCCAGCCCGAGAGGTAGGGTTTTAATTTCATTCTTCTACAAGTGGTGATCCAGTTTTGCCAATACTACTTACTGAAGATGCTATCTTTCCTCCATTGTGTCTTCTTGAACCCTTTGTCAAATATGAGGTGGCTGAAATTGTGTGAGCTCAGGTTTGGGTCTTCAGTTTTATTCCATTGGTCACCTGGTCTGTTTTTGTGCCAGTACCAGGCTGTTGTTATGACTATAGCCCTGTAGTATACTGTGATGTCTGGTATAGTGGTTCCCCCTGTATTGCTCTTTTTGCTCAGGGTTGCTTTGGCTATTTGGGTTCTTTTGTTTTGCCAAATGAAATTGAGGATTTTTTTCCAAGCATGTGAAGAAGCTCTTGGGGATTTTGATTGGGATTGCATTAAATCTGTACAGTAGTTTGGGTAGGATGGACATGTTTACTATATTTATTTTCCCAATGCATGAGCGTGGGAGGTTTGTCCATCTTCTGATGTCTTCCTCAATTTCTTTTTTCAGGGGTTTAAAATTTTTGTTATAGAGATCCTTGGTGTCTTTTGTTAGGTTTATTCCTATGTATTTTATTGCTTTTAAGGCTACTGTGAGTGGGAAGGTCTCCTTGTAGTCCTTCTTCATTTGCTTGTTGTTGGTGTAAAGAAAGGCTAATGATTTTTCTAGATTTATTTTGTATCCTGCCACTTTACTGAAGCTCTTAATTGTTTCTAGGAGTTTTCTGGTGGTGTTCTTAGCGTCCCTTAGGTAGACAATCATATCATCAGCAAAAAGGGATAGCTTGACTTCCTCTTTTCCACTTTAATTTCCTTTTTTTTGCCTTATTGCCCTAGCAAGGGTTTCCAGCACTATAATGAAAAGGAATGGTGACAGGGGGCAGCCTTGCTGAGTTCCTACCTTTAAGGGGAATGTTTCTGTTGTTTCCCCATTTAGGATGATATTTGCTGTGAGTTTCCTGTATATGGCTTTGATTACATTGAGGAATGATCCCTCTGGTCCAATTCACTCTAGGACTTTAAACATGAAGGGATGCTGGATTTTGTCAAAGGCTTTCTCTGCATCAATTGAGATGATGGTGTGGTTTTTGTCCTTCAGTCCATTTATATGTTTGATGATAATTCTTGATTTTCGAAGGTTGAACCATCCCTCTAACTCTGATATGAATCCAACTTGGTCATGGTGGATGATCTTCTTGATGTGGGTCTGTATGTTTGCCAGTATCCTGTTTAGAATTTTATCATCTGTATTCATTAGGGAGATGGGTCTATAGTTCTTCTTTTTGGTTGTATCTTTACCTGGTTTTGGTAATAGCGTGATGCTGACTTCATAGAAGGAATCTGGGAGAACTACATCCATTCGTATCATTCCAAACAACTTGAGTAGTAATGGTTGTAAATCTTTTTGAAATATTTTATAGAATTCTGCTGTGAAACCATCTGGGCCTGGGCATTTTTTGTTAGGAGGCTACTTATTACATCTTCAATTTCTTTCTGTATTATTTGTCTATTTAGGCTGTCGATCTCTTCTTGGTTGAGCTTTGGTGATACCCAGGATTTCAGATATTCATCCACTTCTTCTATGTTTTCAAACTTAGTATAGTATAAGTTTTTGAAGTATTCCCGTATGATTTTCTGCATCTTTTCATTGTCTGTTGTGATATTTCCCTTTTCATCACAGATTCTATTGATTTGGTGTTGTTCCCTCTTTCTTTTGGTTAACTGGGCTAGAGGTCTGTCTATCTTGTTTATTCTCTCAAAGAACTAACTTTTGTATTCATTGATTTTTTTGTATAGTTTTCTTTGTTTCTATTTCATTGATCTCTGCTCTGATTTTTGTTATTTCTTCTTGTCTGCTCTGATTAGGGTCCTTTTGTTGTTGTCTCTCAAGTATTTTTAGCTGCAGTGTTAGATCATTCGCTTGTGCTCTGTTTTTTTTATGTGGGCACTTAGAGCTATAAACTTCCCTCTGAGGACTGATTTTAAAGTGTCCTATAGATTTTGCTGTGTTGTTTTATCATTGTCATTTAGTTCCAGGAATGTTTTTATTTCTTTATTCTTCCTTGACCCATTCATTATTCAGGAAAGTGTTGTTTATTCTCCATGTGTTCTTGTAGGTTGTAGGGTTTATCCTGGTGTTGATATTGAGTTTTATTACACTGTGGTCTGATAGAATGCATGAGATTATTTCAATCTTTTTATATATGTTGAGTTTTTTCTGTGTTCCTGTATATGGTCTATTTTTGAGAATGTTCTGTGGGGTGCTGAGTAGAAAGTGTATTCTCTGTTTGGGTGAAATATTCGATAGATGTCTGTGAGGTCCATTTAGTTTATTGTGTAGAATTATTATGAGTAGAAAGTGTATACTCTGTTTGGGTGAAATATTCGATAGATGTCTGTGAGGTCCATTTAGTTTATTGTGTCATTTAGTTCAGATGTCTCTCTGTTTATCCTTTGTCCTGTTGGTCTGTCTAGGGGAGTTAATGGAGTATTGAAGACCCCTACTATTAGTGTGCTGGAGTTAATCTGTGCCTTGAGGTCCTGAAGAATTGTCTTTATAAAGTTTGGTGCACCAGTGTTTGGTGCATATATATTCATGATTGTGAGATCTTCATCGTCAATTGTTCCTTTAATAAAAATGTAATGGTCCTCTTCATCTCTTTTGATTTGTTTTGCTTTGAAGTGTATTTTGTCTGATATTAGATTAGCCACACCCACTTTCTTTTTGGTACCATTTGCTTGGAATACTTTCTTCCATCCCTTCACCTTAATTTGGTGCCTATCCTTGAAATTGAGATGGGTTTCTTGTAGACAGCATATAGATGGGTTTTGTTTCCTAATCCATTCTCCCAATCTATGCCTTTGATTGGGGAGTTTAACCCATTAATATTTAAGGTTATAATTGAAAGATGGATGTTGCTTCCTTTCACTTTATTATCCATTTGGACTTCTAGCCTCTTGTTTTCCTCTTATGTTTATTTTTTTTAGTTTCTTTTCCTAGGTGTTTGAGGATTGTTGTTCCTCTCTTCTGACCTTTGAATTGCTTCAAGTATTTTATGAAGAGTTGGTTTTCCAGACATGTATTCCATCATCTTGTTTATGTCATGGAAGATTTTTCTCTCTCCTTCAATTATATTGACATTTTTTCTGGATAACGTATTCTGGGTTGGCATCCATAGTCTTTTAACACTGGGAATGCATTGCTCCATGTTCTTCTTGCTTTCATGGTTTGTGCCAAAAAGTCAGGGGTTTCCCTTTATATGTGACTTGTTTTTCTTTTGTAGCCCTCAGAATTTTATCTTTGTTTTGGCCATCTAGGATTTTAACTATGATATGGCGTGGGGAGTTTCTTTTCTGATCTTGTCTATTTGGAGTCCTATATGCTTCTTGTGTTTGTATGGGTTTGTCTATTTTTAGTTTGGGGAAATTTTCATCTATTATTCTGTTGAATATCTGATCCATATCATTCTATTCTCTTGAGATTCTTCTTCTTCATCTATTCCTATGATGAGGAGGTTTGATCTTTTTATAGTGTCCCATATTTCTTGATTTTTGTGTATTTGTAATTTTTTGTGATTTTGTGTATTTTTAAAATTTTCATAATCTTTATTTGAGCTTTTTAACTGCTCTGTGTTGTCTTCCAGATCTGATATTCTTTGTTCTGCCTCCTCCATTCTGCTTCTGAGGCTTTTTCCCTTCCTTTCTTCTTGATTGGATGAGTATTCTAATTCCTTTTTCGTTTCATCCTGTGTTTTCGTTAGTATTTCCATTTCCTTTTTGAACTTCTCAATCTCTTCTTGGTGCTCCTTACTTCGTTGGTTGGCTTCCTTTTTCAGTGTTTCTACTTCCTTTCAGAGTTTGTTTTTTTCTCCCTCTAGTTTTTTCTGGAGTTTGTCAATATGTTCCTTTAGTTCTTTCTGAAGTTTGTCATTGTATCCCTCTAGGTCCTTTTTGAGTTTTTCATTCTCTCTTTAGTTCTCTGAATTCTTCTTTATTTTCTTTAATTTCTCTACGTAGGTCTGCAATTATTCCTCTAAGATCTGTTCCTTGGGTCTCCTCCAAGGGGATCCCATTCTCCTACAGGTTTTGTAGAGCCTGGTGCAGGATTATCCTGTTTCTTTCCTATGTTGTCCCTTTGTCGTGTCCCTGGCATGTGGGCTTCCCTTTTGTGGTTCAGATCACAAATGCCTTTTCACTATGTTAGCAGACGGTTTTGCTTTCCTCCTTCAGATGCTTTTTTCCCCCTTTCTTCCTCCTTGTTTATGGACTTGTCTAGGTTTCAGGCTTTCAATTTTGTTTATATATTGGATATTGGAAGTCTAAGTCACTCTTCTCTTCTTATTCTGAAGGTCCTCCAAAAAAAAGTCCACTTGGATTCTCACCTATTTCTGGCAGTGGCGGGGGGTGGGGGTGGAGTATATGCCTGACCTAGCCCATGCCCTAGTACCTGCCTGAGTGACTTCCCACCAGCCCGCACAAAAGTGCCGACCCTCTGGTCCCAGCTCCAAAGGCGAAGGACGATCCTGCCCAGAAGGCCTCAGAGACGCGACCCCCTAGCAGCAGCCCAGGAGAGAGTCCACCCCCAAAAATACCTGCCTGAGTGACTTCCAGCCAGCCCACATGAAGGTACAGAGGCACCAACCCAAACCCGCTGACCCTCTGGTCCCGGCTCCCAACAGTGCTTTATTTCCTAAATATCAATCACATTCAGTTAATAACTGTAAAACTCAAATTTCCTCCTAACCCTGACAGATAATAAAGTTATATTTCTGAAAAAAATGGAGTGTTTCCTTAGAAAGAGCTAATGAAGTCTTATTAAGAGTAATGCATTTCCTTCTTCTAGGATGAGCACAGGCCCTTTGTCTAGGTACTTGGATGCCTCTCCAATTCTTATCAGAACTCAGAATCCTGGAATATCATAGAAACCTTTCCACTACTAAAAGCCAGGCTGTGGAGGAAGGGTATGATCAACCAATGTACAGACTTATCAGTGCTCACAAATTCATCCAGTCACACTTCTCAATGTCCTTTTGTCCTCAGCATGTACACCCGACATGAGAGACTGGGTGGGGAACATGACACATAAGTGCCAAATCCCCTTTCTTTCTTGGTGAAGGAGCAGGCACACTGAAGGCACCATTTTAGCCTTGGCTAGAGTATTCTGGTCTGGTCTGAAATGTGAGAAGCTGAGGCTCTATGTAAGCCATTCTTTTAGTAGTCTTTTGGGGAGGAGAGTGGATTGGAGGAAAAGAAGTTCAGAATAGTTGAATATTTTGAGGCATGGCCAATGAGGAGTAACCCTGTGAGGCATTTTGGGAAGCAACTTTGTTCCTGAGATTCCCATGATTAGCCCAGATCTTTTCAGATCATTCTCTTCCTCACTGTAGTTGGCCTAACTCTTGGGACAATGCAACACTTGAGAGCAGCATTGGGTATGACCCATAGGATCCTACCTATTAGGTTATAAAGAGGGCAGTGCACCCCCAGCCACCAGATAAAAAGGAACATGAGGCTTAAGTCATGCCAGGAACATGTTTTATTTTCATGTGGAATTACCAGCAAGGGCCGCCTGCAAAGGCTGCCTGCATACACGTTGTAGAACAGAGCAGCATGGCAGAGAGAGAAGATGGCATCTGGGGCCCACCCACTTATAGCCATGGTGTGGGGCCTCAGGTACAGAGGAAGTGGTCAGAATATTGACAGCCTCTGGGACAACTGGGCATCTGTGTGCCTTAGGATTCTGGGAAGCCCAGACCTAACATTCCAGTCTTTTGCTTATGATAAGGAAATGGGACGTTGTTCTCTCTTCTGTATCTGCTTCAGAGATGATGGGGGGTGAAGTCTTGCGGGAACAGCTATCAGGCTGGATGATTAGAATCTGGTTTCCCATTTTGGCTGTTCTGGGTTCTCTGGCCATGGGTTTGGTCCAGATCGATAGTGGCCAGTACTTAGTAGATGTTTTCTCTGCAACTGAAAAGACAAGTTGGTTGAGTCTTATATGAGTATACCAGTGCAAGAGACTTCACGCTACCAACAGGGAGCTACTGGGTGCATTAGCAATTGGAGGGTCCCTGTCTAGGGTTTGCAGAGGAAGAGAGAACCTGTACCCGAGTTTGAGGAACTGGAAAAAAGTTTGAGTACACAGAGCTCTAGAATGAGGGCCAGCTTTAGTACACAGGGCTCCAGAATGAGAGCCATAACCATGAGAATAAAAGGTGGTATTTTCTGGCATGGCACATTAAATCTGTCATCTATCTCTGAGATATTTTCTAACATGACACAGATCTCTCACACATCTCTCTGGTGTAAGTTATTTCATTTTCTCTTCTTTATATTACAATTTCCTGTTGGGGTGTTTAAAAACCACACAGTTAGCTCAGATAAATGAAGTTTGTTTTGGTGTTAAGGTCAGTTGAGGTTCTGGTCCTTAGGGGGTCACTCAGGCCTTGCCCCTGGCTCTCATCACCAGTTCCATATATGTGAGGACAAAGTCAGGCCTTGCTTGACCAGAGCTTCCCTTTGAAGCATGAGGAGTTTCTCCTCTATATGGACGTTCCTACCTTGACTGGACACTGGCCAGATGAAGTCCTTTTAAGTGAATTTCCAAGATCTCCCTGGCCAGGGATGACTGGTGACTCACTGCCACAGGACATGTACAAATGTGCTAATGCAGGATCCTAGGACCCAAGTCGACCTCAGAGGGTAGGGGCCAAAATATTGTCCCTTCAAATCCCTCTTGCCAAATCAGATTGGAGCTTTAAGTGTGGTTGTTAAATCTCCAAGAGGATGATTTGAATTAAATTGGTAATTTAATTACCATATAACTCCTAAGTAAAGCTTGAACATTGACTTAAGCACTGTTAATAAATTCTTAATTGCTGTGGCAAAATATTCTGACTAATAATAAGAGCTCATGGTAGGAGCCTGGTGGTAGTGGCTGCAGCACAGGCTGGGAAAGGATGCTATTTACTGGTTTGTGTTGCTGGCTCATATTCAGCTGATTGTATACAATATAGAAATATCTGGCCAATAATGGCATTGCCCACAATGGGCACAGGCCAGTCCAATGAAGGCAATTAATAAGGTTTCTCAGCTCAGGTGTATCAAGTTGACATTAGGTCATTTAGGTACTCGATGTACAATGGATTTAAACCATGAAAGGCAAAAAATTCTAACATAGCCTATGAAACAAACCCAAGATAACAAAGAGGTTAAAAACAGTACCTTCTCAAAGGTAGGCCATGTCATTTGTCTCCGGATTTTGAATTATAGCTTTGAAAAAGAAAAAGGGGGCATTGTCACATTGTTAGAATCAAACTGCCACACTCACAAAAGAAATCAATGAAAGGCCACAGATTAATATGAAATTTATTTAATTTGCTGGTGCACCAGAACCCAATTAAGAAAACTGATGCATCAGAGAAGCCAGATATTGATGTGTCAGGGATCCAACCCACTCCATGCAGGGATGGGTGCGATCCTGACTGTCTGTTACATAGAACTTTTAAAGACAAAAAAAAAAAAAAAAAAACACAAACTAGAGAAATTTGGTGACACCATACATACACAATTGCAAGGCTATAGAAACACAATGCAAGCAGTGGTGACCTTTAAGCTGATTGACTGTGTTTAGCAGCGTGAAGCCCCTTGGAGAGGAATGGGCTTCTTAGGGGGTAGGAAGCACTCCTTCAGGGCTGGGAAAGTTGATCCTGACCTCAGGTAGCTGTGGGAACTAGGAACTCAGGGTCTGACTGTATTCTTGCGGTTAAGGTAGTCATGGGAACAAGACTTGCTTCAACTAGAGAGTTGCTCCTGCATGGTATTAATTCCTTCTTATCTGGTCCTAATAACATTCCAACAGCAGGCAGGAAATACTTAGGGCTCACCTAAATTGGTTACATTGGGACTGTCTATATGGTCACTGGAAGTAAAACCTAATTTCTCTTAAAAATATTAAAAGTAACATGTGCAAAGTGTAACAGATATATAAAACAATTTTAGTGTGTATGGGTAACTCAATATTTACATATGTCTGTTTCACTTGAGGCTGTAACAATGTATATAGTACCTGGTAGGTTGAACACAATTTCTTGTATATGCCATAATTACATTATAGAATTCTTAAAAGTGAACAGTACTTCATGCATACACTCATAAATAAGGTTCTAATAAATAAATTTGGTGATGACACTTTGTGTCATATAAAGTTTGTACTGAGCAGAGGCACATGCATTGCAATCATACACAGACAGATCTTAACATGCTGTTTAGCAATATCATACACATACATGGATCCACACATAACTTCAAGAGATTTTTATCCTAGTAGTTGTAAACAAAATTAAAAACAAAATAAAACAGTGTTTATTAAAATGCCAAATGATGTAAATATCTCGAAAGCTTGTAAAAATTAACTATCCATACAACAGTAAAAATGGAAAATTGATTGTATTTTGAAATGGATGAAAAATGGTACAAACAAACCTTGGTTACTCTGTATAAAATGTATTAATGGAATTTCAGTTGCCTCTGTATAATCCAATATTAAACTCAAAACCAAAATTGTGAAAGGATCAGAACATGCCATTAAAGAAATTGTAAAAGAATTAGAATATGGCATTAATTGTTATAAGCTCTGATGTAAATTGAAGCTTCCTGCCATATGCAGACAGGCCTCAAGATGACAGCTGAGGAGTGGGCATGGAAACAGTCTGCTGCTCCCATTTCTGTTTCCACAGTGGGAAAAAGGTTCTCAGCAGCAGAGCATGACAGTGCATGGCAGTGCCAGAGAGGGGGAAAAACCTCATGGCAGAGGTGGGGGGCACAGTAAAAGAAAAAAGAAAAAAAGTCTGGATTGAGCATGTGGTGGGGAGGAGAGTAGAGAAAGAAGGAAAAGCACCATCTGAGGGCTAGGGCACATTCAACTTAGTGTCAGGGGTGCTGGTCGGAGTATCTGGGCCTATGCAACCAACTTGGGAGACTCTGAAATGGGTTCCACAGGCCTGTGAAAATCAGCATCCCGAAATTCACAGGGGAGACTGAAAAAAAAAACGGGTCTTGATTTTGTACCTGGCATCCCAGTGGACAACAATCTGGACAAAATGGAGAAAGTGGAATGGAGTGGAGAAACTGCATCCTCTAATGGGAGGCTAAAAATAATGAAGGAGGAGAATGAGAGAGAGAGAGAGAGAGAGAGAGAGAGAGAGAGAGAGATTCCTCATTGTGAATAGTGGAAGCTGGTTGTCTCTCACTGAATCCCAGATGAAAAGCAGGAGGCCCATGTGTCTAAGTGTGGTACTGATTTGATCAAATGAAGAGTGTTCGCCACTTGGATTGGCTGTATGTAAACAGATAGATAGCAAATACTCCAAGGAGCCATTCCAACCACTGATTACTGTCAGCAGAAAAGATATAAGGGCATATGAGAACTCCAGCTCTGATATATTAGCTACAGAAATCACCCAAACCTTCCCTGGATTCTTTTCTGTTTGGGATGAGATGTTGCACTTGAGGTTTCCTAGGTAATATGGCTAGGAGAAGCCTCATCTCTTGCTATTCCCTATTCAAGGTGTGCTGTCATTGAGCAGAAAATGGTATTGGAGCTACCATCAGGATTATCATAAACTGGGCTGGTGAGGGCTCATCTCCAAATTATACTCATGTGGGACCAGACAAACCGGAGTAATCTCTGGTTGTGCCTACTTTGTAAGTTCTCTAATTTGGACTCACAAAACTGGGAGCTGAGCATTGTCTCCCTTCTCTTCTCATTAAAATTCATCACAACACTATTTTGCCATTCAGCAAGGAGTCACTCTGAAACTGGGTTACCAAACTTTATTGTCAAAATGGATATTACCTGGAGGGAAAGATGCAGAAATAATAATCTTAGGCCAAGCTTGATGGTGCATACTTGTAATCCTAGTCCTGAAGAACTAGAGACAGATTGCCCATTTGAGACACACCAGAGCAACATAGTGGGATCCAATCACAAAAACAAGCAAATCAAAATTAAACTTGAAACAGAAATTGATGCCAGGATAACACACATAAACTAGGAATGTGTGGAGAATCCCAGGGCTTTGGTGACTCTGCTTCGTGGTCCCTTGTACCTGTGTGGTTTTATGAAAGGCCCATGTGTACTTCTGGCCAAATACGATAATATGTTTAGTCCCAATGTACCAAGCAACCTTTCAGAAAAAAATTAATGATATACTTACAATGCTACCCTTCTTTCATCATGTCCATGGGCTTCTGTCTCTGTGGATTTTCTTGAAATCCCTAAAGTGATGAAACAGGAAAATGGTTTCCCTAGAGCACCTCAAAAAAGTACTCATGCAGGACATTTTAAAAGAACTGGCTTTTAGGGCTTTGGTGAACATGTGTGGACCTACACAACTTAATGCTAGTTTGGGTAGCATAACATCTCATATATATTGTGAGGGACCAGAGTAGATTTATGATCATTATTTATGTGCATCTCATTTGAGAACAACAGGGATTTTATTCAAGGTCACCACAGGTACGTCCCATAGAAACCTGTCCTGCTATGGGAAATAGAAACTGAGAACTGAGTGAAGCAAGAAGAACTCAGACGGATGTGAATATGTCACTAGTAGCAAAGATGAGGGTTGTTGTTGCTAGCAGTGTTCTCCAAAGCATTCTTATCTGAGACCACTATCAGGAACCATCTGGAAATATTAAGTAGAAAAAAAGGAATTAAGCACAGCTAGTAAGCAAAGTCAGGATTTAATAAGAAAAGGACAGCAGTTCCCAGTCAAGATGTGCTGGATAGCTTTAGTGTCAACTTGACACACTTGTGTTGAGGGAGCCTCAATTGGGTAATAGGCTCCATCGGATTGGCCTGTGGCCACATCTGTGGAGTATTGTCTTGATTGTCAAGCAGTGTGGGAGGGCCCAGCCCACAATGAGTGGTGCCACCCTGGGCAGGTTGTTGTGAACTGTATAAGAAGGCAGGCTGGGCATGAGCCAGAGGAGCCAGCCAGTGAACAGCATTCTTCCATGGCCTGTGCTTTGGCTCCTGCCTCCAGCTTCCTGCCCTGAGTTCCTATCTTGGGCTTCCTAAGTGATGAACTGTTACCCAGGAGATGTAAGCTGAATAAAACCTTTCCTCTCTAAGTTGGTGTTGGTCAGTGTTTTGTCACAGCAATGAAGGACAAACTACAACACAAGATATAAGATTGAGGTTCTCAAGAGAGAGACAGAGAGGGTCACAAGTGGGCAGTTGGTGTTGCCTGCCTATACTCCAGCTAGTTTGGAGAAAGATTCCGAGGTGAGGGGAACCATAAAGTGTAGCAAGACATTGCCTCAAAATCGAAATAAAATACAGGACTAGGAGATCTCCTGAGACCAGCTGAAGCACAGGTACTGGGGTTCGGGCTAAAGAGGACCTCACAACCCCCACCAACTGGGATTATGAAGGCATCTGAAGGAGGAAAGCAAAGCAAGCCTTCAACACAGTGAAGAGACATTTAGGACTCACATTGGAATACAGGCAAGGAGAAGCCCATATACCAGGAACAAGAAGAGGAGGCAACACGGGAAAGGGGCAGGATAATCCCACACCAAGCTCTACCAAACCTATGGAAGATTCCTACAGTGGGATCCCTCTGGAGATGCCCCAGGACACAGATATCAGAAACACAATCGGAAAAATATTTAAAGAACCACAAGATTAAAAAGAACAAATCAAAGAACTAAGAAAAAAGAATGAAGAACTCAAGAAGAACCTAGAGAGAGAGAGGATGGCAAACTCCAGAAGGAAATAGAAACACTGAAAACCTCCCATGCTGCAAAAAGATAAGGAAACCAACCAGCGAAGCAAAGAGCTACAGGAAGAGATTGAGAAGCTCCAAAAAGAAGTAGAAATACTAAAGAAATCAGAAGAGAAAATGAAAAAGGAAATCAAACACTCATCCAATCAAGAGGAAAGGAATGGAAAAAGCCTCAGGGGCAGAATGGAGGAAGCAGAACAAAGAATATCAGACATGGAAGATAACACAGAACAACTAAAAACATCAAGTAAAGATTATGAAAAATTTAAAAATACACAAAAGTGGAGCAACCAGGAACTGTGGGACACTATTAAAACATTGAACCTCCACATCATAGGAATAGAGGAAGGAGAAGAACCCCAGAGAATGGTATTGATCAGATCTTCAACAGAATAATAGATGAAAATTTCCCCAAACTGAAAAAGGACAAACCAATACAAATACAAGAAGCACATAGAACTCCAAGCAGACAAGATCAGAAAAGAAATTCTCCACGCCACATCATAGTTAAAATGCTAGACACCCAAAACAAAGACAAAATTCTTAAAGCCACAAGAGAAAAACAACAAGTGACCTATAAAGGGAAAACCTACCAGAATTACAACTGACATCTCAATGCAAAATATGAAAGCAAGAAGAACCAGGAGCAAAGCATTCCCAGTGTTAAAGGACAATAAATGCCAACTCAGGTTACTATACCCAGCAAAAATGTCAAGTATAGTTGAAGGAGAGAGAAAAACTTTCCATGATATAAATAAGTTGAAAGAATACATGTCCGGAAAACAAACCCTTCAGAGAATATTTGAAGCAATTCAAAGGACAGAAGAAAGGAGCAATCAACTCCAGGCACCTAGAAAGAGAAATCAATAAAAGCATAACTGCAGAAATAGAAACCTAAACCAAACCTGAAAATGGATAATAAGGCAAAAGGAAGCAACACAAACCTATAAGTCATAACCTTAAATATTAATGGACTAAATTCCCCAATCAAAAGACATAGACTGGGAGATTGGATTAGGAAACAGAATCCATCAATATGCTGTCTACAATAAACACATCTTACCTTCAAGGACAGGCAACACCTTAAAGTGAAGGGATGGAAAAAAATATTCCAAACAAATGATACCAAAAAGAAAGCAGGTGTTGCTATTTTAATATCAGACAAAATAGACTTCAAAGTACAAGAAATCAGAAGAGACAAAGAAGGCCATTACATTTTTATCAAAGGAACAATTCACCAAGAAGACTTCACAGTTATGAATATATATGCCCCAAACTCTGGTGCACCAAACTTTATAAAGACAATTCTCCAGGACCACATGTCACACACTAACCCCAGAACAATCATAGTAGGGGATTTCAATATCCCACTGAGTCCTTTGGATAGGTCAACAGTACAAAGGATAAACAGAGAGACATCTGAACTGAATGATATGATACATCAAATGGACCTCATAAACCTCTACTGAATATTCCACCCTAATATAAGAGAATACACTTTCTACTCAGCACCCCCATGGAACATTCTCCAAAATGGACCACATTCTGGGACACAGAAGAAACCTCCACAAATACAAAAAGATTGAAATAATTTCATGGATTCTATCAGACCACAATGCAATAAAGCTCAACATCAACACCAGGATAAGCCCTACTGCCTACAAGAACACATGGAGACTAAACAACACACTCTTGAATAATGAATGGGTCAAGGAAGAGATAAAGAAAGAAATAAAAACATTCCTGGAACTGAATGACAATGACAATACAACACAACAAAACCTATGGGATACCTTAAAAGCAGTCCTAAGAGGGAAGTTTATAGCCCTGGGTGCCTACATTAGAAAAACAGAAAGAGCACAAATGAATGATCTAAGACTGCAGCTAAAAGCACTTGAGAGGCAACAACAGATGAACCGTAAGCACAATAGACAGGAAGAAATAAAAATGAGAGCAGAAATCAATGAAATAGAAACAAAGAAAACAATACAAAAAATCAATGAATCTAAAAGTTGGTTCTTTGAAAGAATAAACAAGATAGAGAGACTTCTAGCCCAGTGAACCAAAAGAAAGAAGGAACAACTCCAAATGAATGCAATCCATGATGAAAAGGGAAATATCACAACAGACAAGGAAAAGATCCAGAAAATCATATGGGAATACTTCAAAAATCAATACTCTAACAAGTTTGAAAACCTAGAAGAAATGGATGAATATCTGAAATCCTGGGAATCAGCAAAGCTCAACCAAGAAGAGATCTACAGTTTAAACAGACCCATAATACATGAAGAAATTGAAGATGTAATAAGAAACCTCCCAACTAAAAAAAGCCCAGGTCCAGACGGTTTCACGGCAGAATTCTATAAAACATTTCAAAAAGACCTACCACCATTATTACTGAAACTGTTTAGAAGGATACAATCAGAGGGAATTCTCCCAAATTCCTTCTATGAAGACAGCATAACTCTATTACTAAAACCAGGCAAAGATACAACTAAAAATGAGAATTATAGACCCATCTCCCTAATGAACACAGATGCCAAAATTCTACACAGGATACTGGCAAATCTCATACAGACCCACATCAAGAAGACCATCCATCATGACAAAGTTGGATTCATACCAGAGAAGCAGGGATGGTTCAGCATATGAAAACAATAAACATCATCAAACACATAAATGGAATAAAACACAAAAACCACATGATCATCTCAATTGGTGGTGAAAAAGCCTTTGATAAAATCCAGCATCCCTTCATGCTTAAAGTCCTAGAAGGAATTGGATTGGAGGGATCATTCCTCAATGTAATCAAAGCCATATACAGGAAACCCACAGCCAATATCATCCTAAATGGGGAAATGACAGAAACATTCCCTTTAAAGGTAGGAACTCGGCAAGGCTGCCCCCTATCACCACTCCTCTTCAATATAGTGCTTGAAACACTTGCTAGAGCAATAAGGCAAGAAAAGGATATTAAAGGAGTACTAATTGGAAAAGAGGAAGTCAAACTATCCCTATTTGCTGATGATATGATTGTTTACTTAAGGGATGCAAAAAACTCCACCAGAAAACTCCTAGAAACGATTAACAGCTTCAGCAAAGTGGCAGGATACAAAATTAACCTTAAAAAATCAATGGCCTTTCTTTACACCAAGAACAAGCAACTGGAGAAAGAATTCAAAGAGACCTTCCCACTCACAATAGCCTCAAAAACAATAAGATACCTAGGAACAAACCTAACCAAAGACACCAAAGACCTCTACAACAAAAATTTTAAACCCTTAAAGAAAGAAATTGAAGAAGACCTCAGAAGATGGAAAAACCTCCCATGCTCATGGATTGGGAAAATTAACATTGTAAAAATGTCCATTTTACCAAAACTCTTGTATAGATTTAATGCAATCCCAATCAAAATCCCCAAGAGTTTCTTCACAGGCTTGGAAACAAAAGTTCTTAAATTCATTTGGAAAAACAAAAGACCCCGAATAGCCAAATCAATCCTGAGTGAAAAGAGCTACACAGGAGGGATCTCTATACCAGACTTCAAACTATACTACAGGGCTATAGTCATAAAAACAGCCTGGTACTGGTACAAAAACAGACCTGTTGACCAATGGAACAAAACCGAAGATCCAAATCTGAGCATATACAATTTCAGCCATCTCATATTTGACAAGGGGGCCAAGAAGACACATGTAGAAAAGATAGCACCTTCAGCAATTGGTGTTGGCAAAACTGGATCACCGCTTGTAGAAGAATGAGATTAAACCCGTACCTCTCACCCTGTACAAAAGTCAATTCCAGATGGATCAAAGACCTCAACATGAAACCCCAAACTCTGAAGGCGATAGAACAAAAAGTTGGCAGCAGACTACAAGACATAGGCGTAGGAAAAGACTTCCTAAATCAGACAGCAGCTTCATAAGAATTAAGGTCAACAATTAACAAATGGGACCTCATTAAACTCCAAAGCTTCTGTACATCAAAAGAAACAGTCTAGGAAGTGAAGAGAAATCCCACAGAATGGGAGGAAACCTTTACTGCAGAAACATCTGAGAAAGCATTGATTTCCAGAATATATAAACTACACAAAAAACAAAGAAGAAAGCAAACAAATGACCCACTCAATAGATGGAGCAAAGAGCTGAACAGGGACTTCACAAGTGAGGAATTAGAGATGGCTGAAAAACACCTTAAGAAGTGTTCAACATCATTAATCATTAAGATAATGCAAATCAAAACCACTTTATGATATCAACTTACTCCAATAAGACTTACTAGTATGAAGAAAACAAATGATACCAAGTGCTGGAGAGGTTGTGGGGAAAGGGGAACACTCATCCACTGCTGGTGGGAATATAAACTTATGCAGCCACTATGGAAAGCAGTGTGGAGAACCCTTGGAAGACTTGGAATGAATGTGTCACCTGACCCAGCCATACCTCTCCTGGGCATGTACCCACAAGACTCACCTTACCACAGAGATACATGCACAGCCATATTTATTGCAGCTCTCTTCACAATAGCAAGGAGCTGGAACCAACCCAAGTGCCCCTCAACTGATGAGTGGATAAAGAAAATGTAGTCCATCTACACAATGGAGTTCTTTGCAGCAGTAAAGAAAAATGACATCATGAGTTTTGCAGGTAAATGGCTGTAGCTAGAAGATATCATGCTGAGTGAAGTAACACAGTCCCAGAAAAACAAACGACGAATGGTAGCCCTCATCTATGGATGCTAATGCCAATTACCTAGTTGTAAGTATTTCTCAAAAGCATAGCCCCTTGAGCTTTTGTCCAAAGCATTTGACAGTGATGCACATTGGAAACAACAACAACAACAACAACAGAAAGGACTGCATCAAAGAACTGACTGAAACAGTGAACTTCTGCTTAAAACAGTCAACTTCTACATGGAGAATATTGAGAAAGAGATGAAAAGCATGTTTGGCAGAATACATGACCTCTGGTGGGGTGGGGGAATGGGGGGGACACGGGTCTAGATTTGATTAATTTTATATATATATATATATATATATATATATATATGTGTGTGTGTGTGTGTGTGTGTGTGTGTAAAAAAAATACAGGACTAGGCATAGAGCTCAGTGGTAGACTGCTTGCTTAGAAAATGCAAGATTCTAGGTCCAACCTCCCACACTTATAAAGAGAGAGTGTCTTAATGTTAGACACATATGTGATTTTGTAACATAAATTGTACTGTTGAAAGGAAATAATTTATAGCCAAATTAAAAATGTTAACTGGTTTTTTTTTTGCTTTTTGTACACTTTAAAAATTTTCATTTATTTTATAAGTATTATGCCTGCAAATATATAAGTGCACCCATGTCCTGCAGTGCCCACAGAGGATAGAAGAGGACAGTAGATGTCTTGGAACTGCATTTACAGATGTTGTTAGCCATCATGTGGGTGGGTGTTGGAACTTGAACCCAGCTTCAACAAGAGCAAACAGTGCTCTTAACCACAGAGCCATCTCTCCAGCGTATCATTTTCCATATGCTTTTCCCTGAAGAATTTTTCTTTATAAAATAAATTATAAGGCGATGTATAAGGTATATTGTCCAGGGTTACAGATAAGATTAAAATATTTCCAGTGGACAAACCTATGCCAAACGGTAATTGGGGGACACAAACCTGACTTTATAGGCATGTATGTACACACATATTTTACACACACACACACACACACACACACACACACACACACATATATATATATATATATATATATATATAATCAGTGTATAGGATATTTGATGAAAGGAAGTAAGGAGAAGATAGGGCATGAGATCTAAATATGATTAAAATGTATTATATGAAATTCACAAGAATTAAATTAAAAATAAAAATAAATTAATTTTGTAACTATATCATGAAGGCAAGAGAAATGGCTTAATGATAAGTGTGCTTTTTGGGAAGCATGAAGACCTGAATCTGAATCTTTAGCCCCCAAGTAAAAAGCCAGACACGGCTGTACCTTCCCAAGCAATGGAGGCAGATACAGGCTTGTTAGCCAGCCAGGCTATAAGAAATGATGAACTTCAGATTCAGTAAGAGACCTTGTCTTAAACTAGTAACATCAAGAGCAACAGAACAAGATACCTGGTGTTCTGTTCTAGTGTTTATATTGACAAAAAGCACCACTCTCACTTCAAAGGAAATATGAGATTGCTTATTCTGAAGCTAAATATGTGTAACCATGGTCCAGAAACACGGGTCCATGTTGCCCGAATGTCCTTGTTCCAATGTGGGAACAGTTTCATGGAGTTTCTACTAACAGAACAAAATAAGCCATAAATTAAGACACCTTTGAATACACTGGTGAAAACCTTAATTGGGCAATTACGGCAAAAGAGAAATCTGAGTTATAAGCCTCAGATGCTAGCTGATAACACTCAGCCTTTTGGTTGGTGAAGCTGGTGGTCTGCTAAGTTAAGCATTCCAAAGTATTTTATCTGTTAGTCACAGGATTTTAAGTCAGAAACAGAGGTATGTACAAAATGGCTATTTAGGTGCTAAATATTGCCCATGATAAATGATAATCAGCCTTCAGACCTGCAACATTTCAAACTTTCCACAATAAATGAAGGTATTAGTCAAACAGCCTTCATCTAAAATTCAGTTTCAAGATGCAGCTTTTCTGGGAACTTTCGTTAACATTTGCATGTACACATACACATGCATGCATCAAACACACTGAAAATAAAAACTTAGGTCATGAAAAGATCAAGATATATGATTTCATTGCATATATATTATCTTGTTTGTGAGATTTTCTTAATTCTCAGCTAGAGGCAATCCAGACTAAGATTCATGGACTCATTTCCTTTCTCATGCTACTTTAATTTTCTCTTACTTCTATCATATCTCATGGGCATAGGAGATGTGGAATATTGCCTGGTATTGACAGAGACCCTGATGAAGAGGTATGTGTAACAGAATTTAGGAAAGTAGTTCACCAACAGTATGCAGCATCACTAAAGTGGTGGGTATTACAAGTTGACAATTGCTACTTTGCCTGTAAACCTGAATGTTTGAATTTCTTTTGTCTGGAAAACTGCTGTAGGATCTTCCTGTTGAGAGGTATTAATGAGAGTATTAGTATCCTGTGGTGAAAGAATTGGCTGTCCCCTTCCCAGGTCTGAATGAGGAAGCTCTGCTGGTGCCTAAGCAGGATAGGCTGCACAGTATGCATACTATATAGGAACTCCTTTCTACCTCCTGACTTCTTCTAGAGTCCTATATTGCTACCCTTCCCCTCCCCAGGATCTAGCTGGTGCCTTGCTATTCATTCCAAGCACCACTCTCCAGGGTTTTCCCCCACCTGCATGCTATTCTAGACTCTTGATTTTGGTTGTAGAGGAAGTTATATTCTGTCTCCTCTGACTCAGAGTAGAAATACAGGGCCCTCTCCAGGCAGGGCTGTGTTCAAGCTCTATAACCTCTCTTTGACCCTGATATCCTGCTGTGTTCTAGTGTGGTTTTCAGAGTGTCCTGTGACACCAATACATGTTTTTTGTCTCAAACAAATAATTGAGCAAGACACACTTTACAGTGGAATGCAGGTTATTGTCTTAAGACTAAGATAAAAAAATGTAAGCATGGATTCAAAAGGAAAGTCATCATTTTATTAAGAGTTTGGGAGAAAAAGGCCATGTCGCAGGCAGTCTGCAATTACCAGCAAATGTAGGGAGTAGGGAGATGGAGAAGGGAGAAAGTAATGCTGTTTGAGTTAGGGTCAGCAACAGAGGCTTGAGAGCAACTACAGAAAGAGATGGCGTCTTCAGAGAAAACAATGATAAAGCTTGGGGTGAGCTTGATTAGAATAATGGTGTATATGCAAACAAGAGATAGAAAGGGGCTAAGAAAAAACTCTGCTCTCTAGATTTACAATTCAGAAAAATGTTCATGCTTAGCAGTAAAGTGTGTCACCACAGAGAGAAAGGGGCTTCTGGATTATTTAATAACATTATCTCAGCACTCAGGAGGCAGAGCCAGGTGGATCTTTGTGAGTTCAAGGCCAGCCTGGTCTATATAGTGAGCTCCAGGACAGTTGGGACTAAACAGAGACCCCATCTCAAAAAGACCAAAAATAAATAAATAAATAAATAAATAAATAAATAAAACCAGAACATTATCTCATTAGGGAAAAATTATTCCTCCAATCTCCTTAGCATGACTTCACATGAATTGGCTTTCCTTAGGGATTATCTCCTGGTTTAGTGATTGATTACTGAAACAAGTGGCCTTTGTGGGGGTGTCAGAAGGATCAACACCCAGATGGAGCTCTGAGGGATGGTGGTAACATGAAACAGTTTCTATCCCCAGGCCATCTGCTTGTTCAGAGCTGCTATCCTGCTTTTTGAGTGTAGGTGGTCATCAGGCAAGGCTGAGATCGGGCCTTCAAAGGAGCAAAGAGTTCTTTTTTATATCCCAGGATTAACCCTGAAAGGGGGAACACTAAGGTCTGTTCATCTGTAACTCATAACTCGGGGTTTCATTCTTATTTGCAGAAACCTGCAGAGATCTAGGAGCCCATGTCTCCATGAGTTCTTCTCCTTCTAGTATAACACTTTTAGCATCTTTCTCTGCACATTCCTGAGTTCCCGGTTGGTCACACACTTGGACTCTGGCACTCCCTAGAGGATTATCATCTTATCTACTTCTTCCCTTACATCTTATCATGCATCCTGATTGCCACGGCCTTGGTACATGGCCTGAGTCTGAACTCATCAGGTTCCAGGCTGAATGTTCCTGAGTTTTGTAAATTCATACTTGATCATTCACTCAGGTCCTCTTGTCCTTTCTGTTCAGGGGATAGATCTTCATTTTATTCCCACAAAGCCAATCAAATATACAGAAGTACCATGAGATAGAACAGATCACTATTCAGACTCAGAGTGAAAAGAGAGACAGATAAGATAGATGGTATGGCATGAAGGTGAGTCTGCTATTTCTGTCATCAGAAAGAGAAGGAATTTCTAATTACAAAGAAGGAGGAAGTCAGAGCCCTGGGACAAAGCTGCACTCTAGGCTTATATATGAAACCAAAAATACAAAAAAAAAAGTGTAGAATAATATCCAAGCCTTGGAATATAAGGGAAAGAGAAGGAAAGATTTACAAGGTCAATCACCCAGGTCCCTCTATCAAAACCTAAACATTCCAACCCTGGCTGGTGCAAAATCACTTCCATACCTTGCCCCTACCTCCTCATTCCCTACTGCAAATGTGCTAGTTAGGCTCAGGTGTACCTGAGTGCCTCACATGGAATGTTGGTGAAACATATGTAAGATGAGTACTGAATAGTACTTGACTCCCAAAGGCCACTTGTCCGTAGACTTAGTCTTTCCAAAAGTAAACTGCAACTTTGCATCCTTTTGTTGAAGACCTAGTTTAAAGGAAATGGCAAAATACAAGTACATAACAACAAAGGATGGCCATAGACTGCTGGAGCCCATGAAGTATCTCATACCTAGCAGCTCATTCCTACATTTCCTACCTGCACAGGAAAAAGAAGAGAGATCTTATGATGCTGTAATGTCACAATGGCCAAGAACAAACCTGGGGTTCTGTACGGCAAGGAGCACACTTTATTTTAATCTGATTTTCGTTTTCAGTATTCATAATTATCAGCTTTCCAGGTTTTTTGTACCACTAATCTTCACTGTACTCTAAACTCATGAACATTATCACCACATACCACTCCTATGGGCCTCAGCATCAGGACCTCTCCCAAGACAGGTGACCAGGAAACTTAAATCATCTCATAGGGATCCAAAGCTGGTGAAGAATATCAACGGAATGCTATGCCTCCTACAAGTATTGAATTAAATATTTTCCTGTCAAAATCTTACAGAGTTGTTTTTAATTGTGAATTTCTGAGTGATACTCAAGAATGTTTCATTTTCCTGTGTTTTCAACAACTTGCTAATGTCAGCACAACTATAGATTATATAAAACAAGTGTTCTCCCATGCAAGTCATGTGTTGGAATCTAGAACTTCAAGCTGTGTCCCCATCAAATCTTGGTGTTTGCTCATTAGTTGATCTCAACACTGCAATAAACTTGCACATGAGCTCATGGAATTGCCAATTTTTCATTTTAGTTGCATTCAGAATGAATCGAGGGCACCCAATTATTCTTTCTAGGCCACTCTCCCTTCTTAGCAAGGCACATCCTTCATCTTTGGGGATATTGTATGTGAAAACTTCCTGCTTGGGACCCCAATCCTTACTGAAAAGGTAGGGTCTCATCAAGCTTTCTTAAAAATTTAATACCTGAGATAATAATAACAAGGTACTCATGTAGAATTGTCCTTGTCTCCAAGTTGCAATTCTAACTCATGTGGTGGCCAGTCAGTAGTGGAACATAAGAATTGAAGTGACACATGATTAGATCTATTGGGGAAGTGAAATTAAGGGAAACTATGACACTCACGATCACCATTTTCATGATAGATCAGAGATCCAGCACAAAATTAGGAAAAATTGCATTATTTTAATGCATATGAACTTGCTATGTAATTTAAGAATGTAAAGTAATACTTCTTTTTACCTGAATGCAACTGTACTGTAAAAAGGTGACTCTCTAAACATGTTTTGTGATTAACCTATAGTTTATTTTCAGACATTGTAATTTTGGTATATGTGTGCAGTGTATACATGCATTCTTTGGAGTAATATAAAATTAAAGGGAACAACAACCAAAAAGACTAGTTTAAAGAACTGACTGAAAAAGTAAACTTCTACCCCAAAATGTAAACTTCTGCATTGAAAATTTTCAAAAAAGACTAAGAAAAAGATGCAAGATATGTATGGCAGAATGTATGAGCTCTGGCGGGGTGGGGGACTTAGAAGGAGGAATAGGCCTAAATTTCATAAAGAAGTGTTGTATGACCTTACAGTAGCTGCGCAGGAAATAAGGTCAACAGTCAACAAAAGGGAACTCATCAAACTCAAACGCTTCTGTACAGTGAAAGAAACAATCAAGGAAGCGAAGAGAAAATCCACAGGGTAGGAGGAAATCTTCACCAGTGATTCATCTGACAGAGCATTAATGTCAAGAATATATAGACTATTAAAAAAACAAAGAAGTAAGAAAACAAATGTCCTACTCAAAAAATGGGGTAAAGAGCTGAACAGACACTTCCCAGTGAATAATTAAAGATGGCTGAGAAACATCTTAAAACATGTTCAACATCATTAGTAATTAAGGAAATGCAAATTAAAACTACTCTCAGATATCATCTCATTGTGATACAACTGACTATGATTAAGAATACAAAAGACACCAAATGCTGGAGAGGTTGTGGGGAAAGGGGAACACTTATCCACTATTGGTGGGAATGTAATCTTGTACAACCATTATGGAAAGCATTGTGGAGAACCCTTAAAAGACTCAAAATGAGCTTACCACCTGACCCAGTCATACCACTCCTAGGTATATACCCATAAGACTCATCCTACCACAAAGATACATGCACACCCATGTTTATTGCAGCTCTCTTCACTAGCAAAGAGCTGGAACCAACTCAAATGCCCCTCAACAGAGGAGTGGATGAAAAAATGTGGCACATCTACACAATTCATAGTATTCAGTGGTAAATAAAGATGACATCATGAACTTTGAAGGTAAATGGACGGAACTCAAAGCCATTAAGTTAAGTGAAGTAACATAGTCCCAGAAAAACAAGTGAAGAATGGTTTCCCTCATTTGTGTATGCTAACACCAAATCCCTAGATGAAAAGCAAGCTGAACAGCATTATTGTTGTATTTCTGTTTATCTGAAAGCAGCTATGTTGTTATAATATAAATCTCTTAAAGGGCTTGAGAATTGATCCACCATTTATTTCAGACACTGTAATTACTGTATATGAATGAAAAGTATGTATGCATACTTTAGAGTAATGTAAAATTAAAGGAAGAAAATGCGAATTCCTAAACTTAAAAAATAAAAGACTGAAGCTGGGCTTGGTGACACATGCCTTTAATCCTAGCACTCGGGAGGCAGAGGCAAGCAGATCTTTGTGAGTTCAAGGCCAGACTGGTCTACAGAGTGAGTTCCAGGACAGCTGGGGCTACAGGGAGACCCTGCCTTGAAAAAAAAAAAAAGACTGAGAAAGACGCAGGACAGTTATGGCAGAGTGCATAATCTGGGGTGGGGTGGAGGGGAGGGAAAGAGGAATATGTCTAAATTGAACTGAGAAATTATGTCTGAAATACACAAAGCATCAATTAAAGCATTATAAAAAAAAAAAAAGAAATAAGCTTGGGGGCAAAACAAGTTGTTTTTAAATCCTGACTATTTTACTTACAAAACGCATGCCCTTGGGCAAATATAAAAGGAAAGAAATGTCGTATGAAATGCAGAAAAGTTCAATAAAAATTAAGAAATAAAGAAGATTAGTCTGTGAAGACACAGCACTGGTTGGGGTAGGAAAGTGATGTTAGAAGTGTCTTTGAGGACAACGGGTTTCCTGGGGTTGCTAGAATTCACCCATCCTACCCTGAAATCCCTTGAAATTTATAAATCAACTAATACATAAGTATAAAGCAAATACAACAGAACTTTGGATTCACAATGGGATATTTTATTGAACATTTGTTGGTTTCAGGGAGTGGTAAAGTACCATCCTTAGTGGTAGGTCTCACTGCAACCTATGTAGGTGGAGTGAGGTTTGGGTGAACTAGGAACACTCCACAAAGGATACATTCTTCTCTACAATGCTCCCTTCATGGGTAATGGGACAGCTGTATCTGCTTCCCGATTTCCACTGGTCAGGTGTCAGTGCCAGATACCTGCTGGCAATGTACTTATTGTTCTGTTTGAATGGCTGCATTGTCTCCATGCCCTGAGTGACAGGGATGCCATCTTCTTTCTGCATCACTATCATATCACTTGGGTAAAAATCATTTACTACACATACAAGTGTGGATTTGTTGGTCTGAAGCTCCTCCAAAGAGGCAAGAAACAGGGTAAGGTAGGGCCTAGCCTTTGTCTAACCTAGAAGATAGACGAAAAGAAGTTGATCAGAGGCTTGGCTTCCCCATGTGAGTGGTTGAGGTCATGTGTGGGTGGGTTCTTTAGTGTAGAAACTGTAGGAAAAGATTCAGAATGCTGAAGATACAGTAGAAACTTTTCCCATACATTTTTATTTCCTTGTAGAAATTTAATAATCATCTGAATCGTCCTTTAATCATGTGTGGCCGACAACCTCATGGTGTTCTTCCCTTCTTACATTTCTCTAGGCTGTCTCCTGCCACAAAGGTTTTGATATGAGAGACTTTCTTGCCTTCCCCCCCATAGAACAAGGAGAAATAAGATGATGATGAGGTCGTTCTCCAACTGTAAATTGGAGACAACTATTATAAAGGTAATCTCTTATAAAACCGGTAAAAATGCCTTCTTTAATTGACTAATAGACATAAGAACTGTGAAAAGGATTATACTCTGTTCAGAACCAAATATAATACTAAAGTCCTTGGGCTATGCACTTAGGCAAAGTATATTAATGCAGGAGCTCTGACATCAGCAATGGATTGTTCTACCAGGGGGATGTTGGCCAGGGGATCCAAGGCCCCACAAAAGGTAAGGGCTCCTTGCCCCTAAGTTGGGATACCTGCAGGAGGAGAGGCGATAAGACCCTGCTGCCGAAGACCTGACGTTAACATGGGAGGGATGTATTGAGACCGCACATGCAAGTGTACAGATGGCCTCTGGAATGCCAGAGAGTGTTACCAAAGGCCACTAAACCAATAAAGCAAATACGGGTCTCCCTGAGTCAAGCAAGACTCCACCGTCAGCACCAGCTACACCTCACCTGCCTGGAAATACTGTGCAGCAGAGGCAGCCATGTGCCTGTATATCCCAAATCTAATTGGCTNTTTTTGTATGTGTATGAATGTACTGTCTGCATGCAGGTCTGTGCACCCATGTCGTGCAATGCCGCGGAGGTCAGAAGAGGGTCTCGGATTCCCCTGGAACTGGAGTTCTCCTGGAATTGGAGTTACAGACGGTTCTTAGCCGCCATGTGGGTGCTGGGGATCGAACCCGGGTCTTCTGCAAGAGCGTCGGTGCTCTTAACTACTAGGCTGTCTCTCCAGCCCCAGAAAAGACTTCTTAAATCAGACAGCAGCTGCACAAGAAATAAGATCAAGAATTGACAAATGGGGTCTCATTAAACTCAAAGGCTTCTGTGCATCAAAATAAACAATAAAGGAAGTGAAGAGAAAACCCACAGAGTGGGAAGAAAGCTTCACTGCAGATACATCTTACAAAGCATTAATTTCCAGAGTATACAAGCTACTCAGAAATCAAAGAAGAAAGAAAACAAATGAATCACTCAAAAGATGGAACAAAGAACCGAATAGAGACTTCACAGAGGAGGAATTAGAGATGGCTGAGAAACATCTTAAAAACTGTTCAACGTCACTAATAATTAGGGATTTGCAAATTAAGGCCACTCTAAGATATCATCTCACTCTGATAAGATTGTCCAGGCTCAAGAAAACAAATGATAACAAGTGCTGGAGAGGTTGTGGGTAAAGGGGAACACTCATCCATTGCTGGTGGGAATGTCAACTTGTACAGCCACTATGGAAAGCAGTGTGAAGACCCCTTGGAAGACTCAAAATGAACTTGCCATTTGACCCAGTCATACCACTCCTGGGTATATACCCAAAAGACTCATCTTACTGCAGAAATACATGCACAGCTATATTTATTGCATCTCTGTTCACAATAGGAAAAAGCTGGAACCAGCCCAAATGCCCCTCAACTGACAAGTGGATAGAGAAAACGTGGTACATGTACACAATGGAGTTCTATGTAGTGGTAAAGAAAGACAATATCATGAACTTTGCAGGTAAATGGATGGAGCTAGAAGATATTATATTAAGTGAAGTAACATAGTCCCAGAAAAACAAACGACAAATGGTATCCCTCATATAACACCAATAACCCACTTATAAATATTTCTTATGGAGAGGTATGCATATTAAAAGAACAACAGCAGAAAGACTGCATCAGAAAACTGACTGAAATGGTAAATCGGGAGGGGTGGGAGGGGCGGGAGAGGGACATGGGTGTATATTCGATTAATGTATATTTAATGGATGTGAGTTCAACAAGCATCCAATTTTCCCCGGACTCTGTCTACAGGTTACATGGTGTTTTAGGACTTAGTAAAAGTAAATATATGTGTATTAAACAACATTGGTTTAAAGGTTCTGATAAAAACAGTAATGCACCTGAGTAAATTGGAAGTATAAATGGTTGTTGTCCACATTTGTTTCACTTAAAATCTGTATAACAATAACTTTGGGATTGGCACATACAAATGTTCTCTATAATTTTTCTGCTGTACAGTATCATATTGTAGCATTCTCTTTTACCGGTAGGATGATTTAACTTAAAAAAGTAACTTTGCTTCCCAAGTGAACCACATACAGTCACCCAAAACACCTTGGGTGAATTCGATGAAATCTGCACCTTGATTCCAGCCTATAGATATGTGCAATAAAACTGCCTTTTTGAGACTCATGGGTCAAAAATCAAAAACCTAAAATAAAAGGAGGGGAAACAGATATATATGAAACCTTTTTGTCAAAAACTTTGCAATTCAAATCTTAAAACTAACTAAGGGAAAAGAGTTGTATGGCCACTGGACTTGCTCAAAGTCTCCCCTGCCAAACCTCACTGCTTTTCTTGTCATGCTGTTGATTTTGGTGAAAGGACTGAATTCCAATTTCCATCTGGCGGACAGTGCCTTTGGTGGGCATTGCTCAGATGTAAAGGAATCTCCACTAACTCACCTCATGCAGAATAGTACACAGGATCCAGTGAAGCTCTCTGGTCTGAAAATCCTGTCTTATCTTTGCCTTAGCTGGGGACACTTGGTGAATTATAATGCAGTTGCCCTATATATGTGTGTTTTAGGTGGTGTGTTTTAGGTGGTATACAGTTGGATAGCTGTTCTTTTCATAATTATTCACTCGTGTAAATGTTTATTAGTAAAAGGAAGAATTAATAGTTACAATATGTAATGGCAACAATTTAAACTTAACCTTTCAAAATAAATCTATGGGAACTAGAGACATGACTCAGCAGTTAAGAACACTGGCTGCTCTTGTAGAGGACCTGGATTCAGGTTCCAGCACCCACATGGCTACTAACTCCGTAAGTCCAGTTTTAGGGGATCCGTCGCCCTCTTCTGACTTCTTCAGGTATTGCGGGAAATGTGTACACTTGCATACGTGCAGGCAAAACATTCATACAAATAAAATAAAATGAAAATAATAAATAAAATATTTTAAAACACACACACAAAAAGAGTTGTATGTCCCAACAGGTGAAAATGTCACCAACTTAATGGCAGAGAAAGAAAAGATACAGCTTTGCATTGTGTAGGATGTACCAGGAAGTGCCAGCAGAAAGGTTAGCCCGTCTGAACATTGAAAAGAAAAAAAGCCTCAGACTGCTACAGACATCAAACCCCTCTGTGGATCCTACTTGTAACAACTATTTATAACGAGTCCTAACGAAACACCTTCTAGGTGCCACAAAGGTTTTAATAAGAGAGACTTTCTTACCTCCCCTCCATAGAACAAGGAGAAATATGATGATGATGAGGTCGTTCTCTAACTGTAAATTGGAGCCAACTAACATAGAGGTAATCTATTATAAAACTGGTAAAACTGCCTTCTTTAATTGACTAAGAGACATAGGAACTGTGAAAAGGATTATTCTCTATTCAGATCCAAATGTAATACTAAAGTCTCCTTAAGATATGCACTTAAGAAAATACATTAATACAGGAGAGCTCTGATATCAGCAATGGATTATTCTACCAAGGAGATGTTGGCCAAGGGATCCAAGTACCCCCAAAAAAGTAAAGGCTTCTTGCCTGTAAACTGGAATACCTGCAAGAAGAGAGACGATAATGCCTTGCTGTCAAAGACCCGATGTAAGCATGGGATAGATGTATTAAGACCACACTTGCAAGTGTACAGTTTGTCTCTGGAATATCAGAGAGTGTTACCAAAGGCCACTAAACCAAAAAAGGAAATATAGGTCTCCTTGAATCAAGCAAGACTCCTCCATCAGCACCAGCTACACCTCACCTGCCTGGAAATACTGTGCATCAGTGGCAGCCATATGCCTGTATATCCCAAATCTAATTGGCTATTAGCTCTCTCCTTGGAGGAATAACCCAAGGCTGATGCCACAAGCTTACATCCTCTAATGGTTAGGAGATGTTATAAGCCAAAGTAAGACCCTGTCAAATTTAACAGAAAAAAATGTAATTCATGGATTAACATACCATCCAAACATCTGTGTCTATACCAAAGTAACCAACCATAACAATTAGTACTGTTTAAATACCTATATATCTAATTGCCTATATATCTAATTGTGCTTCATTCATAGGATTGAAAGGTTATTCCTGGACAAACTGTCAGCCCATGAAAGGAAACAGCCAGAATTGACCAGAGTCCAAGACAACAGCTCGAGAGAAAGTAGACTGTTTTGCTTCTCATCCACCTGTGCCTCTTTTCTAAGCCTAGGGAACAATCTGCAAAAGAGGGGGCATGGTAGAATTTAAGGGCTATGATTGGGGTGAATGATGAAACTACAGCAATATAGTCTGGACACTTATTTGGTCAACTTGATTGAACATACAAGCCCCCCAAGCTGGATAGTGGGACCCTTGGGCTGTGTGGGTTTGGGCACAACTGCTTGCAAATTGGTTTTACATAAAAGATGCTTGTGCTCATAAATTATTACCTATTGTTAAAAAATGAAAAAACTAAAGAAGTAATAAAAAAAGAAAAAAGGAAAATCAGACATGCTGTCTTTATGGAGGCTTTAAATTAATTAATGTATAGGTGAGATAATAAATGAACATCTAAAGTTAAATATGCATTTGTAAGTAGTAATATATACAAAATTGAAATTACAAATAAATCTTATGCATTTACATAACTATAAAAAAGTCTGGATCCTGCAGAAATAAAGTTTATACATATATAATTTTAATCTTTATATAAATTACAGTTTTTAGATGTATAATTTTAAAATATAAATTTTACAGAATGGGTTCTGCAGATCCTATTGAGTGTTGGTGGGTTATATCCAGATGGTGACAGCACATACATAATAAAACTTTTAACTACTATCTGTGCAGATTTATATCTACCGATTATAAGTCAATTAATTTATTAACCATTTATATATATTGGGAAACCTGAGTTAGGGAAAAATCAATTTTTGTTTTAGAGTTAGCCTTTAGTAAATCTACGTAATTAGAAAAATCACACAAAAAATTTTCAAAGAAACCTAAAAATGGCAAATAGTTGTCAATGTATTTAAATTAGTTTTAATTTTTGTTATACCAAGTTTGCTTGAAATTTTTCATACAAGGTTGTTTATAGTATTAAGATGATGTGTTATTTTTGCTCAGTGGTAGATTAAAAAACCATGTAGTCTGGGCACCTGTGAATTTTAGAAATGAAACCAAATTTAAAAGGCTCCAAAATTATTTAAGACCATTTTTATTAATAAATTTTTGAATCGTTTAGGATCCTTAATTGATTGATTTTGAAATGCCTAGGACTTATTAATTGATCACTTGTGCACAACTCATTTAAAGATGTTTTGGGGTACCCATGTATCAAATTTAGAAAAGCATGTTTGGGATGGAATTACAATGGACATTTTAAAATATATTATCTCAAGATAAGAACTGATGTGCAAGGAGCAGTGCAATTACCTTAATTCTGAACAAATATCATGAGAAAGAACACAGTAAAGTTCAAAGGTACATTGGAAATGCTAGTGGTTCGGGGAAAAGATATTTCAAAAACTTATGTCACAGGAAAAGACATTTTTTCCCCCAGGAGATGTGCCAACTTGGCCGTATAGAGGAGAGACACTGAAGGGGAAATACATATTAAAAGATTAATCTCACGGGAAAGAGAAGATTTCAATGGAGATAGGCATAGCCTGGCCACGCTAGCCCGAATCCTCCATCAGAGGAGTACTTCTCCTCTTTTCATGGCAAGACCCTCGAAGATTTTACTCTCACATGGGAAGAAAAAGGCTGAGAGAGTGAGAGCCCGTGGAAATACCTTATTCCTTTTTCCTTCTGTTGGTGGAGAGTTCAAACGCACATTCTAGGCAGCAGCTGTAAAAGTTTAAGAATCATCTGAATAGTCCTTTAGTTACACGTGGCAAACATCCACATGGTGTTCATCCCTTTTTGCATTTCTCAAGGCTGTCTCCTGCCTGCAGGCAGAAAATCCCCTGGCTTAGGCCTGGCAAGGTTGGGGGATGGGAC
This sequence comes from Rhizomys pruinosus, assembly GCA_009823505.1. Classification (NCBI taxonomy): domain Eukaryota; kingdom Metazoa; phylum Chordata; class Mammalia; order Rodentia; family Spalacidae; genus Rhizomys; species Rhizomys pruinosus. Next base: position 518,929 of record VZQC01010977.1, on the reverse strand, counting down.
CGTGAGGGAGTTACCCAGTGAAAATGGGAATAAAAGACAGACTCAGAGAGCGAGGTCTAGGAGAATAGTGTCTCTCTTTATTTATGCCAGCAGTATGCTTATATACCAAAAGTTACTGTGCTTTGGGCAAGGAAGTGGGGGGCAGGTGGATGGGAGGGGCGAGCCACCTTGGCTCTAATCAGGGGGCTGCAGAGCTCCTGTTTGTGCAACAGGTAACTAGAGATTCGACATTTTGCTCAAGGCCTCAAGGGAAGGAGCCATCCACTCCTGGAACTTTGCAGAGATAGGTAAAGCAAGAAAACATTGTAATATTCCGAACCTTCCAGAGCTACAGATAATTCAGAGAGGCAACTGAATGCCTACAGAGATGTCAGATAACCAGAGGTCTTACAGGACAAGTCTTACAAGTTCTTGTCTCAAGACACACAAAGTTTCAATCCTACATTTCCTCAGGAATTAAATTCTTCAGCTGAATACTTGTGCGTCAGATCTGGAAGTCTCTTGGTCACAGCCTTTCACGTACACATCTTTGGTGGTTTGAATGAGTGTCCTCCATAGGCTTTAAGTATTCAGACATTTTGTCTCCAGTTGGTGGCACTGTTCATAGAGGTCTTAGAAGGTGTGGCCATGCTTTCTTCCAGGCTTCTACTAGAATGGCCTGTTAAGCTCTGCTTACAGTAGTCAACAGCTTTTCTAGCCCAAAGTTCCAAAGTCTTCCACATTTCTCCAAACATCCACATGTTCAGGTTCTTCACAGCCAACAGCCCACTCTCTGGTACCAAATAACTGTATTAGCCACTTTTCTGTTGCTGTGATAAGACACCACGACCAAAGGAACTTATAAAAGGAAGAGTTTATTTGAGCTTATGATTGACGGTTCCAGGGAATTAGAGTCCATTGTGGTGGGAGGCATGGCGGCTGGAGCTGGAGCAGGAAGCTGAGGGTCACATCTCACAATGAGCACAGGAAGCAGAGAGAGAGCAACTGAAGACTACGAGGCTTGTTAAACTCACTAAGCCTGCCCCCAGTGACATACTTCCTGTAACACAGCCACACATTCTAAGACCTCCAAAAACAGTGCTACCAACTGGAGACAAAATGTCTGAATACTTAAAGCCTATGGGGGACACTCATTCAAACCACCACACCTTCCCACTCACAATAACCACAAAACAATAAAATACCTAGGAACAAACCTAACCAAAGACACCAAAGATCTCTACAAAAAAATTTTAAACCCCTAAAGAAAGAAATTGAAGATATCAGAAAATGGAAAGACGTTCCATGCTCAGGGATTGGAAAAATTAATATAGTTAAAACGTCCATTCTAACCAAATTAATATACAGATTCAATGCCATACCAATTGAAATCCCAATGACTTTCTTCATGGGCTTGGAAAACAGTCCTTAATTTCATATGGAAATACAAAAGATCCCAAATAGCCTGAGTGAAAAGATTAATAAAGTGAGTATATCTATAGAGACTTCAAACTATACTACAGGGATATAGTCCTAAAAACAACTTGGTACAGGCACAAAAACAGACCTGTTGACCAATGGAACAAAACTGAAGATCCAAATTTGAGCTCATAAATTTCAGCCAACTCATATTTGACAAGGGGGCCAAGAAGACACAATGGAGGAAAGAAAGCATCTTCAACAAATGATGTTGGCAATACTGGATCACCACTTGTAGAAGCATAAAGTTAAACCCCTACTTCTTGCGCTGTACAAAAGTCAACTTCAAATGGATCACAGACCTCAATGTGAAACCCAAAACTCTAAAGGTGATAGGAGAAAATTTGGCAGCAGCCTACAAAACATAGGTGTAGGAAAAGACTTTCTAAATCAGACAGCAGCTGCACAGGAAATAAGATCAACAATTGACAAATGGGACCTCATTAAATTCAAAAGCAAGCACCTGTACATCAAAAGAAACAATCGAGGAATAGAAAACCCAGAGAATGGGAGGAAACCTTCACTGAAAATGCATCTGAAAAGCATTGATATCCACAATATATAAACTACTCAAAAAACAAAGAAGAAACCCAGGCGTGGTGGTGCACTCCTTTAATCCTAGCACTCAGAAGGTTGAGGCAGGCAGATCTTTGTGAGTTCAATGCCAGCCTGGTCTACAGAGCGAGTTCCAGGACAGCTGGGGCAACAGCGAGACCCTATCTCAAAAAGACCAAAAAAATGACTCACTCAAAAGATAGAGCAAAAAGCTGAACAGAGACCTCACAAGTGAGGAATTTGAGATGGCTGAGAAACATCTTAAAAAGTGTTCAACATTGATAGTTATTAAGGAAATGCAAATTAAAACCAATTTAAGACACTTTAAGATATCATCTCACTCCAATAAGACTGGCTCGGATCAAGAAAACAAATGATACCAAGAGCTGGAGAGGTTGTGGAGAAAGGAGAACACTCATCCACTGCTGGTGGGAATGTAAACTTGTACAACCACTGTGAAATGCAGTGTGGAGAACCCTCGAAAGACTCAAAATGAGCTTGACGCCTGACCCAGTCATACCACTCCTGGATCTATGCCCACAAGACTCACCTTACCACAGAGATACACAGCCATGTTTATTGAAGCACTCTTCACAATAGCAAAAAGCTGGAACCAACCCAAGTGCCCTCAACTGATGAGTGGATAGAGAAAATGTGGTACATCTACACAATGGAGTTCTATGCAGTGGCAAAGAAAGATGACATCATGAACTTTGCAGGTAAATGGATGGAACTAGAAGATAATATGTTAAGTGAAGTAACACAGTCCAAGAAAAAGAAACAAAGAATAGTATCCCTCATCTGTGGATGCTAGCACCAATTACTTAGTTGTAAGGCAAACTGAGCAATGTTAATGTCATTTTCCTTGTGATCTGAAAACAACTGTGCTCTTATATTTTGAATCCCTTAACAGGTTCTAGAATTAAGCTACCATTTATTTTCAGGGTTAGGAATTTTTGGTATATGGAAAGGAGGGTATGCATGCATATTTTAAAGAAATTTAAAATCAAAGGAATGTGGAAAAAACTAGTTTGTCATGACATTATGTCTAACCACAGTATTTATTTTATGGGAGTGCATCTTAGTATTTCTTATACAAGGCTGCTTGAGGTTTTATCCAAGCCTTTTTAAAAATATTATAAAGTACTTAAAATTATCAGGCTGGTGTAACCTAGCCTTTCTGGATGCTAACTGATAGTTAAAGCCAATACCAATTTGGCTGTTGTTCCTTGCCCTCAGAATTCAACTAAGTCTAGGGGAATATGCATTGGGACAGCTCTTGAAATGTCCTGCAAATATGAGCCATCAGTCTTCCTGTGCAGGAAGGTCTTGGAGATCCACTAATGGGGCTTCAGCCAGTGTCCAGTCTATAAAGAGGAAAATCTGCTCATGCTTCAAAAAGGGAAGCCTGGTCTAGCAAGACCTGACTTTGTCCTTGAGTGGATGGAACTGGTGATTGAAAAGCCAAAAGGAGACAGAGGCTCCTTTCCCCCCCCAAATAAAACCCTGAATGACCCTTGAAAACCAGATCCTCAGCTGACTTTGAGAAAACAAAAAAGCTTGCTTAATCTGAGCTAACTTTGTGGACTTAAACATCCAATAGGAAAGTATAACCAGAAATATATAAATAGTAAGTCCCGAGAAATTGTACTTCAGGTATAAAATTTGAGATCTTAGTAAAAAGACAAAAAAAGCCCATTTATTTTGCCTGTCTTAGTGGTGCAGCTACCATGTGGCTGCCACTGCTTTTTTCTCCTTCAAAGATGTGAGACACAGCTTTTCAACCTACCAATATGGACTGAAGACTCATGTCTCTCAAAGAGTCCTCCAAACCTTCAGTGCCAGATGGGGACTGCTGAGACATCCAACTTGAGGCCCGAACTACTACTGGGATTTCAGCCTCTTCAGAGTATACACTGCCATTGTTGGACTACCCAGGCTGTATCATGGAGACCAGTACTGGAAGATCATGACAGGGCATGGAACTTACTTGACATCATTTGGTGACCATGAGAAGGGAAAACCTCAGTGTGGAACACAAGGGCAGAACTGACTGTGGTTTGGTCTTTCCAAGGAGGAGACTTCAAGCATGACATCTTTCAGCCCAATAAAGAAAAAAAATCATAATCTGAAGATATGTATGCCACCTATATCATAGGTGCATATTTTGTAATAATGCATATTGGAAGGAATAACAACAACAACAGCAGCAGCAACAGCAACAACAACAATAACAACAACAGAAAGACTGGATCAAAGAACTGTCTGAAATGGCGAACTTCTGCTTGAAACAGTAAACTTCTGCATCATGAATTTTGAAAGAGACTGAGAAAAAGATGAAAAACATTTTTGGCAGAATGCATGAGCTCTGGTGGGGTGGGGGTAGAGAGGGGGGGCGTGGGTCTAGATTTGATTTGTAATTTTGTATGAAATTCACAGAGCTTCAATAAAATTTGGCTTTGAAACAAAAACAGTCTGGTACTGGCACAAAAACAGACAAGTAGATCAATGGAACAAGATTGAAGATCCAATCATGAGCACATGCAATTTCAGCCACCTCATATTTGATAAGGGGGGAAAATGGAGGAAAGACAGCATCTTCAGCAAATGTTGTGGGCAAAACTGGATTGGCATTTGTAGAAAAATGAAGCTGAACCCCTACCTTTCACCATACACAAAACTCAACTCCAAATGGATCAAAGACCTAAATTTGAAACCAGAAACTCTGAAAATAAAAGAAGAAAATGTTGGCAATAAATTACAAGATATAGGCTTAGGAAAAGTCTTTCTAAATCAGACAGCCACTGCATTGGAAACAAGGTCAGCAATAGACAAATGGGACCTCATTAAACTCAAAAGCTTCTGTTCAGTAAAAGAAATCAATGTATTGAAGAGAAAACACACAGAATAGAAGGAAATCTTCATCAGTGATATATCAGATAGAGAATTAACATCCAGAATATATAAATTACTCAAAAAACAAAAACAAAGGATCGAGAAAAAATAACACTATCAAAAGATGGAGTAAAGAGCTGAATAGAGAATTCACAAATGAAGAAGTGAAGATGGCTGAGAAACATCTCAGAAAGTGTTCAACATCACTAATAATTAAGGAGATGGAAATTAAAACCAGCTTGAGATTTCACTTTACCCAGGTAATAATGGCCCAGATTCGGAAAACAAATGACACCAAATTGCAGTGGTTGTGGAGAAAGGGGAACACTCATCCACTGCTGGTGGGAATGCAAACTCGTCCAACCCCTGTGGAAATAAGTGTGGAGAACTCTTTAAATTAAAAGACTAAAAATGAGCCTGCCTCCTAACCCAGTTATGTGGGTATATACCCACAAGACTCAACCTATCACAAAGACACATGCATATCCATCTTTGTTGCAGCTCTCTTCACAATAGCAAAAAGCTGGAAGCAACCCAAATGTCCCTCAACCAATGAGTAGATACAGAAAATGTGGCACATCTACACAACGGAGTTCTATGCAGCAGTAAAGAAAGATGACATCATGAATTTTGCAGGTAAATGCATGGAACTAGAAGACATTGTGTTAAGTGAAGTAGCACAGTCCCAGAAAAACAAACTATGTATGGTATCCCTCATTTGTGGATGTTAGCGCAAAATCCCTAGTTGCAAGGCAAACTGAGCATCATCTTTGTTATATTTCTCTTATATATGAAAGTAGCAGGAGAGTTAAAAGGTGAATCCCTTAATGGGATTGAGAATTAACTTACCATTTATGTTCAGATTTTGTAATATTGGTATATGGGTGTAGTATATGTATGCATATTTGTTTTTTTTTAATTATTTTTATTTATCTCTGTATGTGTATGAATGTACTGTCTGCATGCAAGTTTGTGCACCCGTGTCGAGCAATGCCGCAGAGTTCAGAAGAGGGTGTCAGATTCTCCAGTTCCCCCAAATAAAAGTATAAGGTGCATGTTTTTGAAGTTTTTCTATAGAGATATGAAGCCTATTTTGTTATAAGGTATTATTCAATTTGTAGAGCATAGTTTCTAATAGATGAATGGAGGCGTGACTAACTAAGATATTGTCCATGTAATGAGTAACATGAAGAGAGGGAAATTACTTATTGGATGAATTGTTTTATACACATACTATTGAAAAATAGTGGGGCTATTTTTCATTCCCTGGGACAAAACCTTCCACTGATACCTCTGAGTGGGAGTAGAATGGTTACTTACTTGAATAGTAAAAGCAAAAATGCTCCCTGTCAGAGAAATGAAGAAAAAACAGCCCTTTATGTTTGTAACTATAGTATATATGAATATATATATTACATATATAATATATATTCATATATATAATATATAATATTATATTATATATTATATGTTATATATGTAATATATATATATATCTATATATATCTATATATATATATCCCTGAATATTCAGGGATATATATATATCCCTGATATTCAGATATCCCTGAATATATATATATATATATATTCAGGGATATCTGCAGGAGATAGGAAGCCTGGTTGTAAAGATTTTCATTGCACTGTTTACTCTCCTTAAATCTTGTAAAAAAAACCCCTCAATTTTCCTGGAATTTTTCTTAATCAAATTGTATTACAAAAATAAGAGTATTCCAAGAGTTATTTGGTGGCTCTAGGTATACTTTATCTAATTGTTCTTGTATTAGACCCTGTAAATTAGGTAATAGACATAGGCCATTGATCCACCCAAACAGGGTCATTGTTTATTCATTGGAATTTTATAGGCTTTAATGATGAAGTAATGGCCCTTAGGATTGGGGGTGCTTTGAGAAAGTGTTGTTGGAAGTGAAACACTGCTCTGAGGCTTCTTTGGAAATCACAGTTGGGGTTGAGGACATAGATACTTGTAATTGTTCGAATATTTCTCTTCCCCATAAGTTGATACTAATGTCTTTGGTGATGGCTACAAAACACCTTAAAACCTGTTCAACAATGCTAATAATTAAGGAAATGGAAATTAAAATCAATTTAAAATTTCATCTTACTCCAGTAAGACTGGCTATGATTAAGAAAACAAAGGATCCCAAATGCTAGAGAGATTGTGGGGAAAAGGAAACACTCATCCACTGCTTGTGGGGATGTAAACTTTTACAACCTCTATACAAAGCAGTGAGGAGAAGTCTTAAAATAATGAAAATGACACTCAGGAGGCAGAGGCAGGCAGATCTCTGGGAGTTCAAGGCCAGCCTGGTCTACAGAGTGAGATCCAGGCCAGCTGGGACTAAAGGGAGACCCTGTCTCAAAAATACCCCCAAAAGACTGAAAATGAGCCTACTACCTGAGCCAGTCATACCACTCCTGGGAATGTACCCACAAGACTCATCCTATTAGAGATACATGCACGTCTATGTTTATTGCAGCTCCTTTCAGAATAGTGAAGAGCTAGAAGCAAAGAAATTGTGGTACAATAAAATTCTATGCAGTGGTAAAGAAAAATGATATCATGAACTTTGCAGGTAAGTGGATGGAACTAGAAGCCATTATGCTCAGTGAAGTAGCACAATCCCAAAAGGTATGATGTCCATCATTTGTGCACCCTAGCAGCAAATCTCTCTTTATAAGGCAAACTCAATAATTACTTTTTTTCTTTTTCTTCCATTCCTTTTAAGTAAATATAACACCTGTTGTTACTCATCAACTTGCTATGTAATGTAAAAATGTAAAGCAATATTTTTTCTTTACATGAATGTAGCTCTACTCTCAAAATGTGAATCCCTGAGCATGTTTTGGAATTGACCTATTGTTTATTTTCCATAGTTTCAGTATATGTGTACCATGTATATAGGTATATTTTGACGTGATACAATTTGCAAGGAACAACAACAAAAAACCGGGTCAAAGAACTGACTGAAACAGTAAATTTTTTGCACAAAACTGAAAACATCTGCACTCAAAAATTCAAAAAAGACTAAGAAAAAGATGAAAGACTCATATGGCAGAATGCATGAGCTCTGGCAGAAAAGGGGGAGTGCCTTCTAAATTTGGTTAAGAAACTATGAAATGCACAAACCCTCAATAAAACTTTGAAGAAATAAAAAAGAATTGAACAGGAAAACAAACAAACAAACAAACAAACAAATAAATAAACAAATAAATATTGGGGACTCTTCCCTGACTTCTGTTAATACCAGAAAATGTAGTAGTTGCTGTTCTCACTACTCAGGGAGCAAGAGAGCTTCACAGAGCCCCCAGTGGAGGCAGATGCAGATGGAGGCTGAATCAGCACAGAAACCTGGGAACATTAAATTACATAAATGACAGGTACTGAAAGCTCAGGAAACCTGGTAAAAACTACTCCGTAGGACTCTGTTTGGAAGTAAATTGTTTGGAGCTCCACTAACTACCCTGGGAAATTCTGACCTGTAGAGAAAAGATGGGGCAGGACATAGAAGGGAAGATAGTCCATGGCAGATGGTGTTCCCAAGATCTCCATCCTGAGCCTGTTTGCAGCCCTCTCTTATCCTGTCTTCTCATACTGTGAGAAGGGAGGAGCAGTAGATGCAAATCTGACTGTCTGAGCTCTGATCTGATACCTGCCCCTGAGTGCCTACTACAAATGATGGCCTAGGGTCAGACATTCAGTAAGGGGGACATCAGGAGTGCAGAGGGCATTTCACAAAGGAAGAATATGTCATACTTTTGTATTTGAGTACTGCTAAGACCCACCATACCCACTAATGTCCAGAGTATGATACATCACTAATTCAAGCCGAATGGCTAACTCTGCACTCTTGTTACATGCCAGAACCTTTGATGATGGAATTCCCTTCAGGAAGTTAAATGACATGTCAAAGTCCACAAACATCAGTGAATGAGTTATGATCCACTCCAGGATACTCACTGCAGAGCCCATCCTTCTATCACTGACTGCACTGCTCCTGTTCTATTTATATAAATCTTTCTCCATGTTTGCTCCTTTCTTTTTTCAATGTACAGTTGATTCATTTTTCCCATGGGAATGGCCCATGCCATTTTGATACTTTGTTTGCCTTATAAAACCGGGCGTGGTGGCGCACGCCTTTAATCCTAGCACTTGGGAGGCAGAGGCAAGTGGATCTTTGTGAGTTCAAGGCCAGCCTGGTCTACAGAGTGAGATCCAGGACAGCTGGGGATACAGGGAGACCCTGTCTCAAAAAGACAAAAAAACATAATAATAAAATAAAATTTGTTGAAACCTACACATTTTAAATGTCATCATGCTATATGGTTAACAGAATTCGCCCTGGTGATATATTGCTTGTTGAAAGTTACAATTATTCATTTGTTTAGTGACCTTTCTAAACTGTGCTGGAAAGAGATTATCATCCATGTAATCTATTTATATATTCTCAGCAATTCTTGCAGTCCAGCACCCTATATGCTCACCTCTCTCTCCGTCAGCATTTTGTGGAGACTATGTACATGAGAGTAGATCCATGCTTCTAGCAGGCTTGATTCTGCTTATTTTTTATCACTTTAATAGTAGTTTTATATGACAGAAAAATTTCTGGAGCTTCCCATTACACCATGTTCTGTGTGATTGTTTTGTTTCCACATATACCACAATGTCACACTGGTGCATATGACAGTACTATGCCTTTTAATTCAATTCCTATTTAATGACTCTATTAATTAATTTAGATGAATTAAGAGTATTTTGTTAATTTGTCATTAAAAGGCATTGGAAGATAATTTTGTAATCAATTCAATTACATTTCTATTATATGTTTTAGACAATTTATGTTTCCTAATTTTATTATAAATCTGGAACCCAAAGTTTGTGATTTTGACAAAGAAAGTGAAACAAAAACTTCTAGTTAATCTCCTTAACCAGGGCACAAGCATCATTATGATCATGGACAAGGCCCATGACACTGTCAATTATAGTTTGAAGTGTGAATCCCATTTTACTGTAGTAAACTGATAGAAAGCCTTTCATCACAAAAGAAAATAATTGTCCCTGTGATTTGAAAAGTTACCTTACTCACTAAAATCAACAAGATATTCTGCTGTATCAATGGGCATTTCATTATTTATTTATTTATTTATTTGGTCTTTTCAAGACAGGGTCTTCCTGTAGCCTCAGCTGTCCTGGAATTCACTCTGTAGATGAGGCTGGCCTTGAACTCACAAAGATCCGCCTGCCTCTGCCTCCCAAGTGCTAGGATTAAAGGTATGAGCCACCACGCCTGGTGGCATTTCAATATCTACTTTTCAGAGACTGGTAAAGATATACACTTAGCCTAAATGACATAATTAATTTGTAGAAAACCTAATCTTGAGGGCAGCGTATACATTACTGTTTCAGTACCTATAAAACATTTCCAAGAATTTTTTCATATTTTAATCTATGAATGAAGTCTTAATAAATTTGATGGAGGAAAATTACAGAAAACATGTTTTCACGAAGAATCAGAAGTTTGCATTAAATCAAAACATAAGAGAATTTGCCAGACCTTCTCTAATTTGGCAATTAAAATTATAATTTCATAATCCACAGATCAAAGGTGAAATCTTAGCCAAAATTATATACTTCTGAAAGAAAAAATATATATGCAAATTTAAGAAACAACATAATTTTGGGGCTGGAGAGATGGCTCAGCGGTTAAGAGCACTGACTTCTCTTGCGGAGGACCCGAGTTTGATTCCTAGCACTCACATGAAGGCTAATAACCATCTTTGACTCCAGTTCCAGGGGAATCCGACGCCCTCTTCTGACCTCCACGGCATGCACCAACCTGCATGCAGACAGTACACTCATACACATAGAAAATAATAAAATAAATAAATAAAAATTAAAAAAAACATAATTTTAAAGCAAATTCTAATATTTAGTGTTTAATATTGGAATGCACAACTAAAGACAAAATCAGCTGTGTACACCACAGTGTATGCACACCCAGATCCCAGATGTCAGTCAAGGCTTCATGCCAGAGCTGTACCAGTGTCTGTGAGGCTGTTGCCTCTTCCCTTCCCACATTCTATGCCCATTCCTATCCTCAAAGTCTTGTTTCTTTACCTTCTTTTTATATTCAATGCCGAATTTATTAGACTATATTAATGTACAAAATAATTCCAAACCCATAAAAGTCCCTTCCCCTTTTTTCCATATTCACCCTCTTTTTCCATTCTGAGAGAGAATTTGGGCTACTTAATTGTCTTTGTGAGCTCAGCCTGTTTCACTTCATGTTGATGATTCATCTTCCCTCAGCTCTATCACCCTCTAAGTGATGAGGGTGGGGATGTTTCCTGTTGACTGTGCTTTGTATTGTTGTGTGAAACCACGGGAGTGTATGTGGGGAACATCATTAATTTTCACTGTTTTGTACTGTTAAATATTTAAATGGCTTTCTCACGATGACTTACTCTAACTTCCATTATATAAACCATGTACAATGTATTTTTGCTTAGTAATGTGAGTATACTATATTTTCTGATAGTTCCTAAATATCATTATTCTTTCTATTGTCCTGTTTTTCTTTATAATTTAGTTGAACATTGTCTTTTAGCAACTCTTTGATGTCTTAGGTTCAGTTGGTTTTCAGATTGACAAAGCAGCAGTGCTAGAAAGATTTTGTTCCCCAACTTTATACATGTTGGTGTAAGAATTTTCTTCAAGATGTGACTTCATCTGTACTCATTAAGTCAAGTCAGTGGCCTTCATGATGTGGTAGGCATCAACAGAAGAGGCGTGGGTAAATAGTAACACTCCTAAAATGCTACCCACTAGTTGACAATAAGAACTTACTGCTCTTGCATAGGACCTGAACTTGGTTCCCAGCATGCGGTTTAGGCTCACAAGGGCTTGCAACCAGCCACAAGGGATCTGACATGCTCTTCTTTCCTCCATAGGCACCCAGACACACATGACATATACATAAGCAGATGTATATATATACAAATAAAATTTTAAATAAATCTTAACATATAATTTACACAAATAATATTGATATAAGGAATATCCATTATGTTTTATCGCTACTTTAGTGTCATTCTATTATAAGTGTTTATTGTGAAAGAGTTAGCTGTGTTATGCTGGCAGAAGTCACACAGTCCTCACTTTTACTGATTTTCTTTACTGGATTTTTTTTCTTATCTTAATTTCTTTGGTTGTTTTTAATTAATTTTTCTAGCAGCAGTAGGCTATTATATCTATCTATCTATCTATCTATCTTTCTATCATCTATCTATTTATCTAATCTTTCAAAATTTATAGGCTAGGTTTGAGGTAGCCTATACTGTCAAAATTATTATTCCTAAAACTATACTATTCCTAAAAGTTTGAAATTGATTAGTGACTCATTTATAGGAATCTATCTCTGTACAAATATGTGTTTAGAGAATGCTAACACTCTGAGTGTATGAATTAAAATGCTCTTTTTACTTTTAAGTTAAATCTTTACCAAACATGTAAAAACCTGATTTATTCTTATCCTTATACACAAGTGAGCAATACACTAGAGAAAATATTTGTTATATTCCTTAAAGTGTTATAAGTAACCTAGTGATAGTTTAAAGTAGAAGATGATACCATATACCAATATCACATCATGTATACATGTGCATGTGCACATCTGAATTTTTATTTGCTTGGGGCTTATGGAACCATGGGTTATCCCATAAATTAATGAGGTATGGCTACATATCTATCCATGTATACATCCTTTTATCACTTATCATGTCCTTTGTTTGCTATATCTCCTTTTGGTAACATTTTCATAGAGAATAATAATATTTTATCAACTATGACACTTTGTTATTAAAAGTACTTTGCAAGGCTAGAGAGATACCTCAGTGGTTAAGAGCACTTGCTGACTTGCATAGGACCTGGGTACTGTTTTAAACACATGCATAGCAGCCCACAACAATCCCTAACTCCAGTTCCAGAGGATCTGGCACCTACTTCTGTCTTCTGCGGGTGCCAGGTGTAAATGCATTGCACATTCATAACTGCAGGCAAAACACTCATACACATAAAATAAAAAGAAATAAATCTTTAAATGAATTTTGCTTTTATATATCTAAAAGTTTGTTACTTAGAATTTCATAGTATATTGTGTTAGTCAAATAAAGCTGTATTTTCTTTAAAATACTTTGTTTTTATAATGCCATAGACATTATAGCATGAATCTAACTCATCAATTTTCAAATTTAAGCAGTATTATATGTACTTTACATAGCCTATATGAGCTTTACAACATGTTCTGCTCCTCCATAATTTACTATTTCATGTAATTTATACATTATATAAGTGTACATTATAAATCACACTGTAATTTAATTTTTCTTTGAATAATTAATTATTTTAGAGACATCACAATAATTCATAATTCTCTCTAATTCTCCATGGAACCACATATTTGATGCCTTTCTTGGATGAAGTATACAGGCTCTGGTGGTTCATCCTCTCATGCTGAAATTTCTCCTAGAGCACCTACACCTTAGTGTGCAGGCCACAGTGACTCTCAGTCATGAGAGAGCTTCCCAGGCTAACATCTGGGATTGTACTATGCTATAGCATTTTCTAGGTGAGTCCCTCACTGGCCCCAGGGATCTGCCAGTGTTCTGAGATTACACTGAAAGAATATAACCCTCATAATTTGATCACTGTAGTCCAAAATCTGACACTTTGTAATTTGTTGAAAACCTGAGCTAACCTGTGGAATCACAGCCACTCACCTGTTTTTGGATGCAACACTCCTGCCCCCTGCTGATGGAAGAGCATGAATGTAGGAATGTCCCTCCCAAGCACATAGCACATGTCATCACAGTGTAGACCAAGTCCAGGAGTATTCTATGTCAGCTTCATCTGTCACTATTCCTAGCCCAAGTGTGGTGCATGGAGAAGCAGCCCAGGACAATTCCTGTAACTTCCATCCAGAAATGAAATGAACATTTTTCGTCTTGTCTTTTTGTTTGTTTATTTTGGTTTGTTTTGCTTTTTCTTTTTGCTTTGGTTTAGTTTTGCTTTTTGCTTTGGTTTTTTACTGTTTGTAGCTCAGGTCAACCTTGAAATAAAAAAATCCAAACTCAGAATCTTTTGTCTCAGATCCCTGAATGTTAGGATTAGAGGCATGAAACACCCTGCCAGGCTTACTATTTTTTAATCATTTATGTGACAATAATGCAGAGTGTTGAAGAAAATACTGCTGTATGTAAGAACACAAACTCCTCAGAAGTGTTCATAGCATTTGTAAGACTCAAACCACTTATATGTTTAGGAAGCAAGATTTATTCTACCCAAAAAAGTAAGAGCAGCTGTGCTCTTACTGACAGGTGACACCTAATGTTTCTGGTTCATAAGAACATAATTCTCATCATTCTCATCACTATCACCCATTGTTGTTTTCGTGCATTTTTATTGAAGTTTTTCCAGTATCATTTCCGTGTCCTTTGTTTTCTTGATCACAGCCAATGTTACTGGTGTAAGATGAAATATTAAAGTGGTTTTGATTTGCATTTCCTTAACTACTAACAAAGTTGAACACTTTAAAAATGTTTCTTAACCTTATTTACTTCATCTCTTGAGAAGTCTCTAGATATTTAGCCCATCTATTTTGAAATTAATTAATTAATTTTCAAAACTAATTTTTATTGAAGCTTTGTGCATTTCATACAAATTTTCCAATCAAATCTAGACCCATTCACCCTTCTTTTTTTATTATTTTTTATTTTTTTTTAATTTATTTCTGTATGTGTATGAATGTACTGTCTGCATACAGGTCTGTGCACTCGTGTCGTGCAATGCCGCGGAGGTCAGAAGAGGGCATCGGATTCCCCCTGGAACTGGAGTTCTCCTGGAATTGGAGTTTCAGACAGTTCTTGGCCGCCATGTGGGTGCTGGGGATCGAACCGAGTCCTCTGTAAGAGTGGTCGGCGCTCTTAACCGCTAGGCCATCTCTCCAGGCCCCATTCCCTCTTCTTTTCCCCCACCAGAGCTCATGCATTCTGCCAAACATGTTTTTTCATCATTTTTCAGTCTCTTTTAAAATTTTTGATGCAGAAGTTTACTGTTTCAAGCAGAAGTTCACCATTTCAGTCAGTTCTTTGACACATTCTTGTTGCTGTTGTTCCTTCCAATTTGCATCACTCCAAAATATGCATATATGCATGCCACATATATCTTTTAGCATCTTCAGCTTATTATTTCTTTTTTTTATTAGTCCAAGAGATGTCATGTTTGAAGTCTCCTCCTTGGCAAGCCCAAACAACCATCAGTCCTGACCTTGTGCTTCACACTGGGTTTTTCCCTTCCCATGGTCACCAAATGAGGTCCAGTAAGCACCACATTGTCTTGATCTTCCTGTACCGATCTCTGTGATACAGCCTGGGTAGTCCAACAATGCCAGTTTATACTCAGAAGAGGCTGAAACCCCAGTAGTTACTCAGACCACAACCTGGATGTCCCAGCAGTGCCCATCTGGCACTGAAGGTTTGGAAGATTCCTGGAGAGACATGAATCTTCAGTCCATATTGGAAGGTTGAAAAGCTGTGTCTCACATCTATTTTTTTTTTTTTTTTTTTTTTTATGGTGTTTGCCGAGACAGGGTTTCCCTGTAGCCCCACGTGTCCTGGAAAGTCACTCTGAGACCAGGTCTAGCCTTTGAACTACAATAGATCCACCTGCATTTGCCTCTGAGTGTGGATTAAAGGTGTTGCACATGCCCGGCTCCCATCTTTGAAGGAGGCAAAAAGCAGTGGCAGGCCTCCAGGGTAGCTAACAACTTGTCGTTTATTTTTTGTCTTCTTTGTCCTTTTTACTTAGAATCTCAGTTTTATACCTTAAGTACAATTTCTCAGGACTTACTTTTTATTTATTCTGATTATTTGTCCTATTGGATGTTATTAAGCACGCCGACGCAATTTAGCCCAGATTAAGCAAGCTTTTTGTTTTCTCAAGGTCGTTGAGGATCTGGTCCTCAAGGGTCACTCAGTTTTTTTTTTTTGGGGGGGGGGAGCTGGCTCCTTTTGGCTTTCAATCACCAGTTCCATCATTGAGGAAAGTCAGTGTCTTGTAGACACAGGCTTCCCTTTTTGAAGCATGAGGAGAGCACTTTTGTTCTCTTTATAGACTGGCACTGGCTGAAGTCTCATTAGTGGATGTCCAAGACCTCCCGCACAGGAAGACTGGTGACACATTTACGGGGCGTTTCAAGCAAGACTTCCTGATGTCAATAGTCCCCCTGGAATTTGTTTGACTCTGGGGCAGGAACAAAGTTCTCCTTAGACCATGGCCAAATTGTTATGGACATTACAGTATTGGCATTAAGCATCCAGAAAGACTAAGTACACAGCCGAACATTTTTTTTCTGGTTATACTTTCCTTTTGGATGTTTAAGGCCACACAGTAAGGCCCAGATTAACCAAGTTTGTTTTTTTTTTTTTTTTTAGGTTTGTTTGAGACTTTGTCCTACTCTTGGTTTTTTTGGTTTTTGTGTGTTTGTTTGGTTTGGATTATTTTTTGTTTTTTTGGGGGGGGGAGCCACCCGAGAGTGACTCCTTTTTTTGACTTTCTTTCTTTTCTTTTTTTCCTTTTATCTTTTGGAGACAGGGTCTCCGCTGTAAACCCCCAGCTTTCCTGGACTCACTGTCTTTACGAACAGCTGCTGAACTCACAAATGATCTGTTGTGGCCTCTTGCCTCCAAGTTGCTAGGATTAAAGGCGGTGCACCACTATTCCGCTTTGGGTTTTTTTTTTTCTTTTTGAGACAGGACTCACCTTTTAGTTCCCAACGCCCCTGGAGCGCACTCGGTACCAAGCTTACTTGAAGTCCACAGGAGATTCACCTGCCTCTTTCTCCAGAGAAGTGCTGAGATTACAAGGTGCCCACCACACCCAGGCGTTTTTTTTTTTTTTTTTTCTTTTTTTTTTTTTTTTGGCTTTTCATTTACACAGTTCCCACTCACTGCTCACTCTGGACGTTGTCAGGTCTCAATTAGACCAGGCTCCCTTTTTGAAACATGAGGATATTTTCTCTTTATATACTGGACAATGGCTGAAGTACCATTAGTGATCTCCAAACCTCCTGCACAGGAAGAAGGGTTTTTGACTCACATTTGCAGGACCTATTCAAGAGATAACCCCCATGCATATACCCCTGGGACTCTAGTTTAGCCCATCTTTAATTGGGTCATTTGTTTCTTGGTGCCTTTGTTTTTTTTAAGGTAACTTATAGACTCTGGATCTAAACTTCTGTCAGATGTGTCATGATGAGAGATTTCCTCTCACTTGTGTGGCATTCTCCTCTCACTTCTTTTTTTTTTTTTTTCTTTTTTTTCTTTTATACAGAACCCTTTTAGTTGTTATGAGGTCCCCCTTGTTGATTGTTGACCTTCATGCCAGAAAAACTGATTGTTGATATTAGAAAGATCTTTTCTACACTATATCTTGTAGGTCACTACCAATGTTTCTTCTACATTTTCATGATTTCAGGTTTCATATTGAGTTTTTAATCATTTTAGAATTGACTTTTGTAACAAGGTGATAGGTGTTTACCGTTTCATCTTATAGGTTGATCCAGTTTTTCCAGGCATCTTGCTGAAGTGCATATTCGTTTCCTCATTGAATTTTTTTTTTTGCATGTCTTTCAAATTACAGGTGGCTGAAAATTGTAGGTACTCAATTTTGCGTCAGTTGATTTTTTCTATTATCTACAGGTCTATTTTTGGTGGTAGTACCATAGCTGATTTTATAAATATAGTTTTGTAAGACAGACTGAAATCTGGTATAGTAAATCCCCTGAACTACTCTTTTTACTAGGGTGGTTTTGGCTATCTGGGTGTCTTTTGTGTTCTATTCCATTTAAGTTTTGGATTTTTTATACTGTGAAAACTCATGGTATTTGCATTAAATCTATGTTTAATTTGGTAAGGTTGATCATTTTACAGTATTAAGTCTTTCGCAATGAGTTCATGGAAGATCCTTCATCTTCTGGTGTTTTCCTCAACTCCTTCTTGCAAAGATTTAAAATTTTATCCAACAGATATTTAATGTATTTGGCCAGTTTATTCTGAGGCATTTTTGAGGCTAATACAAAAAGACTTGAAAGGACATCATAAATCTTATACTTTCTAATGGTATATTTAAAATCACCGTTACACACCCCACCACACACACACTACACACCCACACACACACCCCTTACACCTAGCTGGGCAGGCCAGAGCAGAAGGAAACAGCGCTCAGCAGCAGTACCTCTGTGGTTGTTCCCTACCCAGTTTTTTGAGAATTCAGAACAGAAACGGGAAACGATGGACGACGAGTCCCAGACTTTAGATCAGGGATACTCCCAGGACCATCTGAAGGCACAACGTCTTGAGGTGGGGTTAAACAAGCTATACACCCCCCTGACCCCCAGCCCCCTCCAATGGAAGTTGGCGGGATAGTGTCCAAGTGGATTCTTTGGAGAACCTTAGAATAGAAAGGGAAGGTGAGTTAGACTTTAGGAAGCCTAAAACTCATAGATAAGTAAACACAAATAAACAGAAGGGCAAACACAAATGAGGCTATCTGAAGGAGGCAAAACAAAAGCAAGCCTTCAACAAAATGAAAAGGCAATTGGGATTCATTCTGGACTATAAGGCAAGGACAACCACATGCCAGAGGCATGAAGAGGACAGAGGAAAGACATTAATGGGAAAGGTGCATTGATAACTTCCACCACCAAGCTACCAACCCTGGGGTATTCCTAATGGAGAAACCCCTGGGATGTCCCAGGACAACAGCTTCTTAGAGGAACAATTGGGACTATTCAGAGAAATTAAAAGAATATAACAGGGAACAAGTCAGAAAAACAACTAAGGAGAGCAATGAAAAACGCAGAAGGACATGAGAGAGGGAGATGCCAAACTTGGAAAGGAGTGGAAATCTGAAAAGATCCCATGTGGAAAAAAGAAAATGAAGGAAACCGACCAGCGAAATAAAGCTACAGGAAGAGATTGAAGAAGCTCCAAAAGGACGTGGAAACCTACTAAAGAGAATCACAATTGAATGAAAAAGGAATAAAAAACATCATCTAATCAAGAGGAAAGGAAGGGAAAAACCCTCAGAAGTAGATGGAGAAAGAAAAAAAGAAAAAAGAAAAAAAGAACTGGAAAAAAATACACAAAAACAAAACAAAGTAAAGATTATGAAAAATTTTTAAAAAACATAAAACAAAAGTGGGAACAACCAGGAATTGTGGGACGCTATGAAAAGATCAAACTTCCACACCTCATAGGGAGAGGAGGAGAAGAACCCAAGAGAGAATGTGTGATCGATATCTTCAACCAGATAATAGATGAAAAATTTCCCAAACTAAAAAAAAGACAAATCATAAAAATACAAGAAGCACATAGCACACGTCAAACAGGACAAATCAAAAAAGAAACTCTCCTGCCATATATATAGTTATAACATCTAGAACCCCAAAACAAGAAAAAATTCCTGAACAGCGACAAGAGAAAACAAAAAGTTACATACACAGGAACCCATCAGGTACAAAAACTTGACTGCTAAGTGCCAAACTAATGAAAGCAAGGAGAATGTGTGAGTCAAAAGATTCCCAGTTTTTAAAGACTACAGAGCCAACCCATGTATATTACCCACAAATAAGTGTCTATTTAGTTGAAGAGAGAGAAAAATCTTCCTGACATGAAAACAAAGAATAAGGAATACATGTCTGGAAAACACAACCCTTCACGAGAATACTTGAAGACAATACAAAATCAGTAAAGAAAGACAAAGAGTAACATTTGCCTTAGAAAACAAAACAAGAAAATAATAAAAGCATAACTGCAGAAGTAGAAACTCGACCCAAAAAAGCAAATGGATAATAAGTGGGGGGGCAAAAGGAAGCAACACTCATCTTTCATTTATAACTTAAAATATTAAGGGACTAAATCCCCATCAAAAGAATAGACTGGGCAGATTGGAATTAGATAACAGAACCCATTATATGCTGCTACAAGAAATGTATCTTACGCTTCAAGGATAGGCACCACCTTAAAGTGGGAAGGATGGAAAAAATAAATTCAAACAATAAATTAGTACCAAAAAGGAAGCAGGTGTGGACTTATTAATATCAGACAAAAATAGACTTCAAAGTAAAAGCATCAGACAGAAAGAGACAAAGAAGGCTCATATACATTTTTATCAAAGGAAGAATTCGACAATATAATCATATGTATATATATATGACCAAACTCTGTGTGCACAAATTTTATAAAACAATTCTCCAGGACCTCAGGCCAGATCTAACTCCAGTCACACCCTTAATAGGGGACTTCATACCCACTGAGCCCTTTGGCAGGTCAACCAGGACAAAGAATAAACAGAGAGACATCCTGAACTGAATGATACAAACACCAATGGACCTCAACAGACATGCTCCAAATGTTCCCACCCTAATAACAGAGAATTACAAATTACTCAGCCCCCAATGGAACATCCTCCAAAATTGACCACTATACGGGGCAAAGAAGGAAACCTCCCACAATACAAAAAGACTGGAATAATTTCATGCATTATCAGACTACAGTGGCAATTGTAGCTCATATAACACCAGGATAGCTTATTATCTACAGACACAGGGAGGGAACTAAACCAAAGACCCTGAAAATGTGGGTCAAAGGAAGAGATAAAGAAAGAAATAAAAGCATTCCTTGGAGCTGAATGACACATGACTAATACAACAAAACACAACCTATGAATACATCATAAAGCAGTCCTAAGAGGTAGGTTTATAGCCCTGGGTGCCAATATAGGAAAACAGGAAGAGCACAAGTGAACAATTAATCACTGCAGCTAAAAATCCACTTGAGAGACAACAACAAATGTGCTTTAAATGCGACAGACAAAAAAGAAATAACAAAATTCAGCAGCATTTAATTCAATAAATATACAAAGAAAAGAACACAATAAAAAAATAATGAACAAAAGTGGGTTCTTTGAGACAATAAACAAGATAGACAACACATCTAGCCCAGTTAACCAAAAGAAGAAAGGAACAACTTCAAATCAATAGAATCTGAGTAAGGGAGGAAGGAGGGAAATATCACACAAAAATCAAAGATCCAGACAATCATTCGGGAATATTTAAGAAACCTGAACTCTGGGCTGGAAGTGGCCTAGCAGTTTAGTAGAAAGTGACTGACCGCCTTACAGAGGACCCGAGGTTCGATCTCCAGCACCCACATGGCGGCCGAGAACTGTCACGGAACTCATTCCAGGAGAACTCCAGTTTCAGGGGAATCTGACACCCCTCTTCTTACGCCACAGCATGCACGTACCCAGGTGCACCAACCTGCATTCAGACAGTAAACTTCATATTCATACAGAACTAGAATAAAATTAAAAAAAAAAGAAAGACTATACTCATACTAAGCTTGAAAAAACCTAGGAGAAATGGATGCATATCTGAAATCTTGGAGCAACAACCAAAACTCAATAAGAAGAGATGACAGCTTACACAGACCCATAATTCGACAGGAAATTGAAGATGTGAAGCAAACATCAGAATAGATGAAAAAACCTCCCCTGCTGAATGGATGGGAAAATTAATATGAGTAAAAAATGTTTTTTTAAAACATGTCATCTACCCAAATTGTATAGCATGTAAGCAACCCAATAAATATCCCCAAGAGTTTCTTCGCAGCCTTGGAGAAAAAAGTCCTTCATTTCTGTGGAAAAACAAAAGACCCGACAAGCCAAGCAACCCTGAGTGAAAAGCAGCAAACATGGGGGAACTCTATACCAGACTTTTCAAGCTGATACACTACAGGGCTATAGTCATCAAAAACAAGCTTGATACCAGCACAAAAACAGTAACACAGTCCCAGAAAAAAATGAGTGAAGGTTTCCCTAATTTGTGGATGCTAGCACCAAAGGTAGTGTGACAAACTGGGAAAGTTAATGTTATATTCGTTGTGATCTGAAGAAGACTGTACTCTTATTGTAGACTCCCTTAAAAAGTAAAACAATAAAAAAAAGAAAAAAGAAAGGGAAAAGTATAGTTGACTTCCAATTATATAACCAAAATTGCAAGCCTGAAACCTAGACAATCAACACTCCTTAAACAAGGAGAAAACAAGGAAAGCATTGAAGAAGAGCAAGCAAAGTCAAGCCTTTAACAGTAAAGGGAAGAAACAATTTGTGATTCACAGAGAAACTACAAAACATACAAACACACCTTGCCAAACACACAACAAGATCCAACATGGGAAAACTTGCAGAATAATGCACATCAAACTCTACCAACCACATAGAAAGGCCTACAATGAGATCTCTCTAAGGTAACCACAGGACACACATCTCTTAGAATAACAAGTTGAAGGCATATTCAAAGAGAGTTCAAACAATATAAATAAAAAGTAGAGAATATGAGAGAGAATGAAACACTCAGAAAGTAACCTATGAGAGGAGAGAATGACAAAAATTCAGAAACGAAGAGTCTGGTTGGTATACCGCAGGAGTGAGTATGATGGTCATGTTGGTAAGCTCCTTTTGAGTTTTTTGTAAGGATCTCCACACTGCGTTCCATAGTGGATTATTGAGCGTACAGTTCCCACCAGCAATGGATGATATCCCCTTTCTCCACACATGTTTTAAGATGTCTTCTTATTTCTCAGCCATCCTAAGCCCTCACTTGTGATTTACAACAACCCCACAGCCAGCATCTCATCCTAGATGGAGCAAAGATAGAAGCATTCACACCATAAAGGCCAGGAAAAAAAGTCAGCACGGCCTTTCCCCCTGTACCACTTCCCCCTGATCTTAATATAGTACTTGAAACAATGCTATGGCAATAAGGAAAAGAAAAGGAAACCAAAGGAGTACTAATCAAATAAAAAGAGGAAGTTCAAGCTATCAAGGTTGCAGAAGAGTAGGTGACAAGTACACCGAAGGGATCGGTCAAAAACTCCACAGAAAGACCCGATACAGGATAATTAAGAGGTGGGGTGTAAAGGGTGGCAGCAGTACAAAAATTAGCTCTGAAAAAACGTAGCCTTTTTTTATCCAACACAACTAGCATAACTGAAAATTGGAAATACAGAGACAGTTCCCATTACAAACTATCCTGAAAAATAATAAAATCCCTGTGAACAAACCTAACCAAAGACACAAATACCATCTACAAAACAGTTAAACCCCCTGAAGAGAGAAATATGAAAAGCATATTAGAAGATGGAAAGACCCCATGCTCATTGGATTGAAAATTCAATATGGTACAATATGTCCATTCTTCCCACATACTTAAAATAGAGATTCAATGCACTTCCACAAAAATCCCCATAAGTTTTCTTCACAGACTTGGAAAACACAAATATCCTTTAATTCATATGGGAAAGACAAAAGACCCCAAATATCCAATGAAACCCTTTGCAAAAAGAGCAATACAGGGGGAGTTCTTTACCAGAACTTCAAACTAACACAGCATATCAGTAAAAACAATTACAACCAGCTTGGTACTGGCATAAAAAACAGATATGTAGACCAATGGTAGGATCCAAACTTGAGAACATAAATTCAAACCACCTCATATTTGATGAAGGGGGCAAGAAAGACACAACTGGAGGAAAGACCAGCCATCTTCCAGCAAATTATGTTGTCAAAACTGAGAATCACTATTTTGTTTGGAACGACAATATCCATACCGCCTCCACCTTCCCATCTGTACAAACAGCATTCCGAATGGATCAAAGAACCTCAATGTGAAAACTTCAAAAACTCTGACGTGACTAGAAGAGACAATGGTGACAGCAGCCTAACATAGCATAGGAAAAGACTTTGTCGTAATATTTCAAGCACAGCAGCGTTTGACACAGGATAATAAAGGTAGATCAATTGAGATAGTGTTGTGTTCCTTGATTGCAAACCAAAGTCTTCTGTTGAAAGAAACATTTCAGGACAAGTGAATGACTGAGAAAACCCACAAGGTCTTTTTTTTTCCCTTCTTTCGTTGGTCGAGGAATTACTGCTTGCATCATCTGCCAAGCCATTAATTCCCCAGACATAGATAAATACTCAAAAACAAAGAGGCACAGTAAACATGATCCTCTCATATAAGATGGAAAGATAAGAGCTAAACACGAGACCTGTCACAAGTTTTTTTTTGTGAGGATTAGAGATGGCTGCGAAACATTTTTTTTTAAGTTTGTTTAAAATGGTATTTTTAAGATAATGCAAATTAAGCCAACCTTAAGATATCATCTCCCTCCAATAAGAGCCTTGGCAGAGTAAATACCCCTGCTACAAAGTTCATGGAGAGTTTGATAAGGGTGCTTCACGTCCCTCTTCACTGACGTGGTGATGTAAACTTTCACAGTTCAAGGGAAAAGCAGTTGTGGAGAACCCTTAAAAGATCAAAATGAAGCTTCTACCACCTTGACCCGATACCACTGCCTAGACATTTATTACCCACATTAGGGATCCAATCCTACACACAGTAGATATGGTGCACATTCCATGTTTTCCAGCTCTCTTTGGCATAGGCAAAGCTTTGGTACCAAAAACCCAAGTGACACTCAACTGACGATGTCGGATATTGCAACTATGTGGTTATTACACTCACAACATATGGAGCTCACTGCAGTGTGTAAAGTTAAGATGCTACATCATAAGCTTGCAGTTAATATGGATGGAACTGATGAAGTCACTATTAATACTATATCTTGTTGATAAAAGAGTCCCAAAGAAACAATTCCACGTATGAATTGGCTATACCCCTCAATCTGTGTTTATTCCTCCTTAGCACCAAGTTCACCTAGCAGCTGTAAGGCAAACTGAGCAAACAATGTTAATGTTCCACTATTCCTTGTACATCTGATAAACACTGTTTCCCCTATATTTCGAGTCCTCTTAAAGGCTTCTCAGATTTAATCCCCCTCCATTTTCCTTTTCAGAGTTAGCAATTTCTTGGTCTATATGGTGCAGGGTATGTTGCATTATTTTTAGATGTACAATATTAAAATCAAAGAATAAAAAAAACTATACTGTAAGATAATTATGTCTAATTACTAGTAATTTATTATGGGAGCTTTCTTAGTTTTCTTTATACTAATGTCTGCTTCAAGCTTTTTTATCCAAGACCTTTTCTAAATTATCACACAGTATTGAACTACATCAGCGGGTTTGTAAATTGACTCTTTTTGTGCATGTCTTTGACTCTCACTCTTTTACTTCTGTCTCATACCAATTGGCTGAGGGTATTAAGGGATAACTTTTGTTCCTTGCCCTCAGAGTTCAACAAGTCCAGGGGACTATCACATGCTGAGCATTTTGAAATGTCCTAGAAAGGTGAGTCACCCATCTTCCTTGTTCAGGAGGTCTTGGCCGAGATGCCATTCGGTGGACTTTCAGCCAGTGTTCGGTATTTAAAGTAGGAATGTCTGCTCGTGTCTTCCAAAAAGGAAAGGTTCTGGTCTATCAAGACCTAACTTTGTCCTTGAATGGATGAGTTCAATGAAAGCCAAAAGAAGCCAGGGTCTCCCTCCCCCAAAACNGGGTTTGCTCCATAGTCCAGGCTGGCCTTGAACTCACAGAGATCTGCCTGCCTCTGCCTCCCAAGTGCTGCGTTTAAAGGCATGTGCCTTCATGCCTTGAGACTTGTTCTTTTTTTAGTGTGCATTAAAGAAGAAATATATTAATTCTCATAAATCTTAGATCTTAGAGACATGAACCTCAAGCTATGTCCTTAGTGGTATGCCAGGGTGTGGTATTGTTTTTATTTAAGAAGATTACTCAGCTTGAAGTACATATAAGGGTTTGGTCCTAGAATTCACAAATGAAGGACACTATACATCATTTGTTTTGTGCGTGTGTGTGTGTGTGTTTTTTACTTTGCATAGCATAACAACTTCTTGTTCCATCCATTTACCTACAAATTTCATGATGTCATCTATGTTTATCACTGCATATAACTCCATTGTGTAGATGTACCACATTTTCATTATCCACTCATCTGTTGAGAGAGACCTGGGTTGCTTCCAGCTTTTCTCTATATTAAAAAAAAAAAAAAAAGCTGATATAAACATGGTTGTGCATGTGTCTCTGTAATAGGATGAATATTTTGGTTGTATACTGAGGTGTGGTATGGCTGGGTCAAGTGGTAGGTCCATTTTTAGTCTTCTAAGTGTTCTCCACACTGCTTTCCATAGGGGTTGTACGAGTTTCCATTCCACCAGCAGTGAATGAATGTTCCCCTTTCCCCACAGCTTCTCCAGTATTTGGTATCATTTGATCATAGCCAGTCTTACCAGGGCAAGATGAAATCTTAAAGTGCCTTTTAGTTGCATTTCTTAATTACTAGCTAGGTTGATCACTTTTTAAGATGTTTCTCACCCATCTTTACTTCATTTCTGAAGTATCTGTTCAGCTCTTTGCTCCATTTTTTGATTGGGTCATTTGTTTTCTTGATCCTTTTATTTTTGAGTAATTTATATACTGTGGATGCTAACCCTCTGTCATATGTCTCAATAGTGAAGATTTCCTCCCACACTTCTCTTCAATTATTTTATTTTTTCTTTTTCTATACAGAACCCTTTTAGTTTAATGAGGTCCCACTTGTTGATTGTTGACCTTAATTCCAGAAAACTATTGTCTGATTTAGAAAGTCTTTTCCTACACCTATATCCTGTAGGTCACTACCAATGCTTTCTTCTAACATTTTCAGAGATTCAGGTTTCATATTGAGGTTTTTAATCCATTTAGAATTGACTTTTGTATAAAGTGGAAGGTGATACAGTTCAACAGGTGATACAGTTTTGCCAGCATCATTTGCTGAAGACTATGCCTTTCCTCCATTGAATGTTTTTGGCTTCTTCGTCAAATAGCAGGTGGCTGAAATTGTATGTACTCAGATTTGCGTCTTTGATTTTATTCTATTGATCTACAGGTCTATTTTGGTGGAAGTACCATGCTGTTTTTATAACTATAGTTCTGTAGTACAGACTGAAATCTGGTATAGTAAATCCCCCTGAACTACTCTTTTTACTAGGGTGGTTTTGGCTATCTGGTGTCTTTTGTTTTTCCATATTAATTTTAAGGTTTTTTTATAATGTGAAAAACTCATGGTATTGCATTAAATCTATGTATTAATTTGGTAAGGTTGATCATTTTTACTATATTAATTCTTCCGGTCAATGAGCATGGAAGATCCTTCCATCTTCTGGTGTTTTCCTCAAGCTCCTTCTTCAAAGATTTAAAATATTTATTCAACAGATATTTAATGTATTTGGTCAAGTTTATTCTGAGGCATTTTTGAGGCTAATACAAAAAGACTTGAAAGGACATCATAAATCTTATACTTTCTAATGGTATATTTAAAATCACCGTTACACACACACACACACACACACACACACACACACACACACCTACACCTAGCTGGCAGGCAGGAAGCAGAGTGAACACAGAGCTCAGCAGCATACCTACTGGGTTGTTCCCTACCCGGTTTTTTGAGAACTTCAGAACAGAAAGGGAAGAGTGGAGACTTGAGTGCACAGAGCTTAGATCAGGGATATCCCAGGACCATCTGAAGCACAAAGTATTGAGGTGCGGGTTAAACAAGCATAACCCCCCTGCCCCCACCCCCTCCAACTGGAATTGCCTAGGGAGTGTCCAAGTGGATTCTTTGGAGAACCTTCACAACAGAAAGGGAAGAGTGAGTTAGATTTCAATCAACACTCCATAAGCAAGGAGAAAAACAAATGAAACAAACAAACACAAAAATGAAGGCATCTGAAGGAGGCAAACAAAGCAAGCCTTCAACACAGTGAAGAGGCACTTAGGATTAATATTGGAATACAGGCAAAGAGAAACCCACATGCCAGAGGCATGAAGAAGGGACATTATGGGAAAGGTGCAGGATAATTCCACACCAAGATCTACCAACCCTGTGGGATATTCCTACAGTGGGAACCCCTAGGGATGTCCCAGGACACAGATCTTAGAGGAACAATTGTGGACATATTCAAAGAAATAAAAGAATATAAAGAACAAGTCAGAAAACTAAGGAGAGACAATGAAAAACTCAAGAAGGACATAGAGAGGGAGAATGACAAACTCTGGAAGGAAGTGGAAACTCTGAAAAGATCCCATGTTGAAAAAGAAAATGAAACCGACCAGCAAATAAAAGAGCTACAGGAAGAGATTGAGAAGCTCCAAAAGGAAGTGGAAATACTAAAGAAATCACAAGATGAAATGAAAAAGGAAATAAAAAAATCATCTAATCAAGAGGAAAGGAAGGGAAAAACCCTCAGAAGTAGAATGGAGGAAACAGAACAAAGAATATCAGACCTGGAAGATAACACAGAACAACTTAAAACCTCAAGTAAAGATTATGAAAAATTTAAAAATACACAAAAGTGGAACAACCAGGAACTGTGGGACACTATGAAAAGATCAAACCTCCGCATCATAGGAATAGAGGAAGGAGAAGAATCCCAAGAGAATGGTATTGATCAGATCTTCAACAGAATAATAGATGAAAACTTCCCCAAACTAAAAAAAAGACAAACCATAAAAATACAAAGAAGCACATAACTCAAACAGACAAGATCAAAAAAGAAACCTCCATGCCATATATAGTTATAACACTAGACGCCCAAAACAAAGAAAAAATTCTGAAAGAGACAAGAGAAAAACAAAAAGTTACATACAAGGAAACCATCAGAGATACAAAACTGACTCTAAGTGCAAACTATGAAAGCAAGGAGAAAGTGGGAGCAAATAATTCCAGTGTTAAAGACTACAGATGCCAACCCATGTTACTTACCCAACAATAATGTCTATTGTAGTTGAAGGAGAGAGAAAAATCTTCCATGACATAAACAAGATGAAAGAATACATGTCTGGAAAACCAACCCTTCAGAGAATACTTGAAGCAATTCAAATGACAGAAGAAAGGAGTAGTTGCTAGAAAGAGAAATTAATAAAAGCATAACTGCAGAAGTAGAAACCTCGACCAAAAAAGCAAATGGATAATAAGGCAAAAGGAAGCAACACTCATCTTTCAGTTATAACTTTAAATATTAATGGACTAAACTCCCCAATCAAAAGACATAGACTGGGAGATTGGATTAGGATACAGAACCCATCTATATGCTGTCTACAAGAAATGTATCTTACCTTCAAGGATAGGCACCACCTTAAAGTGGAAGGATGGAAAAAAAAATTCCAAGCAAATGGTACCAAAAAGGAAGCAGGTGTTGCTATTTTAATATCAGACAAAATAGACTTCAAAGTAAAAGTAATCAGAAGAGACAAAGAAGGCTATTACATCTTTATCAAAGGAAGAATTGACAAACATTGTCAATATATATGGAGCAAACTCTGGTGCAACAAACTTTATAAAGACAATTCTCCAGGACCTCAAGGCACAGATTAACCACAGCACACCCATAATAGGGGACTTCAATACCCCACTGAGCCCTTTGGACAGGTCAACCAGACAAAGAATAAACAGAGAGACATCTGAACTGAATGATACAATACACCAAATGGACCTCACAGACATCTACCAAATGTTCCACCCTAATAACAGAGAATACAATTTCTACTCAGCACCCCAATGGAACAGTCTCCAAAATTGACCACATACTGGCACACAGAAGAAACCTCCACAAGTACAAAAAGACTGAAATAATTTCATGCATTCTATCAGACTACAGTGCAATGTAGCTCATTATCAACACCAGGATAAGCTCTATTATCTACAAGAACACGTGGAGACTAAACAACAGACTCCTGAATAATGGGTGGGTCAAGGAAGAGATAAAGAAAGAAATAAAAGCATTCCTGGAGCTGAATGACAATGATAATACAACAAAACAAAACCTATGGAATACATCAAAAGCAGTCCTAAGAGGTAGGTTTATAGCCCTGGGTGCCAACACTAGGAAAACAGGAAGAGCACAAGTGAACAATATAACACTGCAGCTAAAACCACTTGAGAGACAACAACAAATGTGCTTTAAATGCGACAGACAAAAAGAAATAACAAAATTCAGAGCATTAAATCAATTAAATACAAAGAAAGAAAACAATAAAAAAAATCAATGAATCCAAAATTTGGTTCTTTGAGACAATAAACAAGATAGACAGACCTCTAGCCCAGTTAACCAAAAGAAAGAAAGAACAACTTCAAATCAATAGAATCTGAGATGAAAGGGGGAAATATCACAACAGACAATCAAAAGATCCAGACAATCATTCGGGAATATTTAAGAAACCTATACTCTGGGCTGGAGAGATGGCCTAGCAGTTAAGAGTGCTGACCGCTCTTACAGAGGACCCGGGTTCGATCTCCAGCACCCACATGGCGGCCGAGAACTGTCTGAAACTCCAATTCCAGGAGAACTCCAGTTCCAGGGGAATCTGACACCCTCTTCTTACCTCCACAGCATTGCACGACCCGGGTGCACAAACCTGCATGCAGACAGTACATTCATATATATACAGAAATAAATAAAATTTAAAAAAAAAGAAAGCTATACTCTACTAAGCTTGAAAACCTAGGAGAAATGGATGAATATCTGAAATCTTGGGAATCACCAAAACTCAATCAAGAAGAGATCGACAGCTTAAACAGACCCATAATTTATGAAGGAATTGAAGATGTGAAGAAGACATCAGAAGATGGAAAAACCTCCCATGCTGATGGATTGGGAAAATTAATATAGTAAAAATGTCCAATCTACCCAAACTCTTGTATAGATGTAATGCAACCCAATTAAAATCCCCAAGAGTTTCTTCACAGGCTTGGAGAAAAAAGTCCTCAATTTCATTTGGAAAAACAAAAGACCCCGAATAGCCAAGACAACCCTGAGTGAAAAGAGCAATACAGGGGGGAACTCTATACCAGACTTCAAGCTATACTACAGGGCTATAGTCATAAAAACAGCTTGATACCAGCACAAAAACAGTAACACAGTCCCAGAAAAATGATGATAGGTATCCCTCATCTGTGGATGCTAGCACCAAATGGTATGGCAAACTGAGCAATGTTAATGTTATCTGAAAACAACTGTACTCTTATCTTGTAGAATCCCTTAAAAAGTAAACAAATAAAAAAAGAAAAAAAGAAAGGGAAAAGTATGTTAGACTTCCAATATATAACCAAAATTGCAAGCCTGAAACCTAGACAAGTCAACACTCCATAAACAAGGAGAAAACAAGGAAGTCATGTGAAGGAAGCAAGCAAAGCAAGCCTTTAACACAGTGAAGAAACAATTTGAGATTCACATGAGAATACAAAAATACAAACACACTTGCCAAACACACAACAAAAGATCAACATGGGAAAAATGCAGAATAATTGCACATCAAACTCTACCAACCCCATAGAAGAGTCCTACAATGAGATCTCTCTAGAGGTAACCCAGGACACACATCTTAGAATAACAAGTGAAGGCATATTCAAAGAGATCAAACAATATAAATAAAAAGTCAGAGAACTAAGGAGAGAGAATGAAAAACTCAAGAAGTACCTAGAGGGAGAGAATGACAAAATTCAGAAAGAATGAGTCTTGTTGGTATACACCCAGGAGTGGTATGACTGAGTCATGTGGTAAGCTCATTTTGAGTTTTTAAGGGATCTCCACACTGCTTTCCATAGTGGATGTATGAGTGTACATTCCCACCAGCAGTGGATGATATCCCCCTTTCTCCACAACATGTTTTAAGATATTTCTCAGCCATCTCTAATCCCTCACTTGTGAATTCTACAACAAACCCACAACCAGCATCATCCTAAATGGAGAAAAGATAGAAGCATTCACCATAAAGGCAGGAAGTCAGCAAGGCTTCCCCCTGTCACCACTTCTCTTTAATATAGTACTTGAAACAATTGCTAGGGCAATAAGGAAAAGAAAAGGAAATCAAAGGAGTACTAATCAGAAAAGAGGAAGTCAAGCTATCAATTTTTGCAGAAGATATGACAATTTACCTAAGGGATGCTAAAAACTCCACCAGAAAACTCCTAACAATAATTAAGAGTTTTGGTAAAGTGGCAGGATACAAAATTAGCCTAGAAAAATCAGTAGCCTTTTTTATACCAACAACTAGCAACTGAAAATGGAATACAGAGACATTCCCATTCAAACTATCCTGAAAAATAATAAAATACCTAGGAACAAACCTAACCAAAGACACCAAATATCTCTACAAAAAATTTAAACCCCTGAAGAAGGAAATTGAAGAAGATATTAGAAGATGGAAAGATCTCCCATGCTCATGGATTGTAAAAATTAAATAGTAAATATGTCCATTCTTCCCAAATTAAAATAGAGATTCAATGCAATTCCAATTAAAATCCCCATAAGTTTCTTCACAGACTTGGAAAAAATATCTTTAAATTCATATGGAAAGACAAAAGACCCCAAATAGCCAATGAAACCCTTTGCAAAAAGAGCAATACAGAGGGGATCTCTGTACCAGAATTCAAACTATGCTACAGGGCTATAGTTGTAAAAACAGCTTGGTACTGGCATAAAAACAGATATGTAGACCAATGGTAGATCCAAACTTGAGAACATACAATTTCAACCACCTCATATTTCAGAAGGGGGCTAAGAAGACACAATGGAGGAAAGACAGCATCTTCAGCAAATTATGTTGTCAAAACTGGATCACTATTTGTAGAAGAATAAAATTATACCCCTACCTCTCATCCTGTACAAAAGCATCTCCGAATGGATCAAAGACCTCAATGTGAAATTCAAAACTCTGAAGGTGATAGAAGAAAATGTTGACAGCAGCCTACATAGGCATAGGAAAAGACTTTCTAAATCAGACAGCAGCTGCACAGGAAATAAGGTAGACAATTGAGAAGTGGGTCCTGATTAAACTCAAAAGCTTCTGTATAGTGAAAGAAACATTCAGGAAAGTGAAGAGAAAACCCACAGAGTGGGAGGAAAACTGCTGATACATCTGCCAAAGCATTAACTTTCAGAATATATAAAACTACTCAAAAAACAAAGAGGCAAGTAAACAAATGACTCCCTCAAAAGATGGAATAAAGAGCTAAACAGAGACTTCACAAGTGAGGAATTAGAGATGGCTGAGAAACATTTTAAAACGTGTTTGACATCGCTGATATTTAAGGTAATGCAAATTAAAACCACTTTAAGATATCATCTCACTCCAATAAGACTGGCTAGGATAAAGAAAACAAATGATACCAAATGCTGGAGAGGTTATGGGGAAAGGGGAACACTCATTCACTGCTGGTGGGAATGTAAACTTTCACAGTCACTAGGGAAAGCAGTGTGGAGAACCCTTAAAAGACTCAAAATGAGCTCACCACCTGACCCAGTCATACCACTCCTAGATATATACCCACAAGACTCATCCTACCACAAAGATATGTGCACATCCATGTTTATTACAGCTCTCTTTGCAATAGCAAAAAGCTGGAACCAACCCAAGTGACCCTCAACTGACGAGTGGATATTGAAAATGTGGTACATCTACACAATGGAGCTCTATGCAGTGGTAAAGAAAGATGACATCATAAACTTTGCAGGTAAATGGATGGAACTAGAAGATATTATTAAGTGAAGTAACAGAGTCCCAGAAAAACAAACGATGAATGGTATCCCTCATCTGTGGATTCTAGCACCAAGTACCTAGCAGCTGTAAGGCAAACTGAGCAATGTTAATGTCATATTCCTTGTCATCTGAAAACAACTGTGCTCCTATATTTCGAGTCCCTTAACAGGTTCTAGAATTAACCTACCATTTGTTTTCAGAGTTAGGAATTTTGGGTATATGGGTGGAGGGTATGTATGCATATTTTAGAGTAATATAAAATCAAAGAATAAGAAAAAAACTAATTGTAATGATATTATGTCTAAACACAGTATTTATTTTATGGGAGTCTTTCTTAGTATTTCTTATACAAGTCTGCTCAAGTTTTTAATCCAAGCCTTTTCTAAAATATTACACAGTAATTGAAAACATCAGCGTGGTGTAAATT
The DNA here is from genome assembly GCA_009823505.1 of Rhizomys pruinosus. Taxonomy (NCBI): domain Eukaryota; kingdom Metazoa; phylum Chordata; class Mammalia; order Rodentia; family Spalacidae; genus Rhizomys; species Rhizomys pruinosus. The sequence continues at coordinate 484,946 of VZQC01010977.1, read as the reverse complement.
ACTCTTTCTGGATGCTTAATGACCACACTTATTGTCCATACCAATTTGGCTGAGGGACTTAAGGGATAACTTTGTTCCTTGCCCTCAGAGTTCAACTAAGTCCCAGGGGACTATTCACAGGAGCATTTTTTGAAATGTCCTGCAAAGGTGGGTCACCTCTCTTCCTGTTCAGGGAGGCCTTGGATATCCATTAATGGGACTTTAGCCAGTGTCCAGGCTATAAAGAGGAAAGTCTGCTCGTGCTTCAAAAAGGAAAGTCTGGTCTAGCAACACCTGACTTTGTCCTTGAATGGATGAGTTCAATGAAGAGCCAAAAGAAGCCAGGGTCTCCCTCCCCCTCCAAAACCCGAGTGACCCCTGAGGACAAGATCCTTGGCTGACCTTGAGAAAACAAAAACCTTGATTAATCCTGGCTAACTTTGTGGCCTTAAACATCCAAACGGAAAGTATAACCAGAAAAAAAAATAAGTATCAGGCTGGTGTAACTTAGCCTTTCTGGATGCTTAACGACCATCCTTAATGCTCATACCAATTTGCCTGAGGGACTTAAGGGATAACTTTGTTCCTTGCCCTCAGAGTTCAACTAAGTCACAGGGGAATATGTAATATGAATGGGGGCATCTTTTGAAATGTCCTGCAAATGTGAGTCACCATTCTTCCTGAGCAGGGAGGCCTTGGATATACACTAATGGGACTTCAGCCAGTATCCAGTCTATAAAGAGGAAAGTCTGCTCATGCTTCAGAAAGGGAATCCAAGCCTAGCAATACCTGCCTTTGTCCTCAAGAGGATGGAACTGGTAAGTGAAAAGCCAAAAAGAGCCAGGGGCTCCCTCCCCCATCCCTGACCCCAAACTCAAGTGACCCCTGAGGACTGGATCCTCAACTGACCTTGAGAAAACAAAAACCTTGGTTAATCTGTGCTGTGTGGCCTTGAACATCCAGAAGAAAAGTATAACCAGAAATACATTTTCAGTAATGTCTGAGAAATTGTCCTTCAGGTATAAAACTTAAAAGAACTTAGTAAAAAAAGAAAAAGAAAAGAAAAAAAAAAGCACCGTTGTTTTGCCTGTCTTCAATTCTTACTGGCTACTCTGAGGCTGCCACTGCTTTTACCATCCTTCAAAGACATGAGACACATAGCTTTTCAACCTTTCAATATGAACTGAAGACTCATGTCTCTCTAAGTATCCTCCAAACCTTCAGTGCCACATGGGAACTGCTGAGACACCTGGGTTTTAGACTTAGCAACTACTGGGGTTTTAGCCTCTTCTCAGTATAAACTGGCATTGTTGGACTACCCAGGTTGTATCATGGAGACCAGTACAGGAAGATCAAGACAGGACGTGGTGGTTACTGGACGTAATTTGGTGACCATGGGAAAGGAAGACACCAGTTTGGAGCACAAGGGCATGATTTAAGGTTCTTTGGGCTTGCCAAGGAGGAAACTTCAAACAATTCCTTAAGGAAAACATGACATCCTTCAACCTAGTAAAGAAAAAATAAAATAAATAAGATAAAATAAAATAAAAAAATAAGATAAATAAAATAAGAAATCATAAGCTGAAGATGCTAAAACCTATGATGTCATAATATTGATATATGTTTGGCATGTTTTTCATATGCATATTTTGGAGTGATGCAAATTGGAAGGAACAACAACAACAAAAAAGACTGAGTCAAAGCACTGACTGAAATGGTGAACATCTGCACAAAACAGTAGCCTTTTGTATCAATTTTTTTTAATTTAATTTTTTATGTGTATGAATGTACTGTTTGCATGCAGGTTTGTGCACCCGTGTTGTGCAATGCCGCGGAGGTCAGAAGAGGGCATCGGATTCCCCTGGAACTGGAGTTAAAGACTGTTCTCAGCTGCCATGTGGGTCCTGGGGATCAAACCCGGGTCCTCTGCAAGAGAAGTTAGCGCTCTTAACCAATAGGCCATATCTCTAGACCTTGCACTGAAAATTTTAAAAGAGACTGAGAAAAAGATGTTAAAGATGTATGGCAGAATACATGAGTTCTAGTCAGGTGGGGGGCAAGGAAGGGGGAATGGGTCTAGATTTGATTGGGAAATTGAATTAGTCACTTTTCTGTTGCTGTGATAAAGCACCATGACCAACGAACTTATAAAAGGAAGAGTTTATTTGAGCTTACGATTGGCGGTTCCAGGGAATTAGAGTCCATTGTGGCCGGAGACGTGGCGGCTGGATCTGGAGCAGCAAACTGAGGGTCACATCTCGCAAACAGCACAGGAAACAGAGAGAGGGCAACTGTACACCATGAGGCTTGTTAAACTCACTAAGCCTGCCCCCAGTGACACACTTCCCCCAGCATGGCCACACCTTCTAAGACCTCCAAAAACAGCGCCACCAACTGGAGACAAATGTCTGAATACTTACAGCCTATGGGGGACACTCATGCAAACCACCACAGGAAGTGTTGCATGAAATGTACAAAGCTTCAATAAAATGTTGGCTTTGAATAAATAAATAAATAAATAAATAAATAAATAGATATATAAATAATGGAGATAATCAGATGGGGAATGACTATACCTCCTCCCTCCAGGAAGTAATTTTGCCTTATGGTTAAATAAATAGTATTGGTAGATAAGTGTAGGTATTCTTTTAGCAGAAGCACTTAAGAACAGTTACCAAACAGCCAAAGCCCTGACCTCTGCAGTTATTTTCACAGACCTGTGAAAGCCTGGACTGTCCTTTGATCTCTCAGGAAAGAACTTTGATCTGGAATATAGCCTGAGTTTCCTTCTCTCAATTACCTGCCCCAGCCCCTAATTGTGTGTACATATCCTGGCCCATGCCTGGGTTACTATAAAAGTCTTGAGTTCCAACATTAAACTTGAGTCTCCCTCCCTCTGGGAGGGAGAGACTTGAGTCTCTCTCTGGGAGTCCGTTTCTTCCCATGACTAATCTCCCACAGTCGCCCGCCCCTGTCCTTGGCAGGAGCTAAGCCTAGAGACTGTCTGCCTGCAGGCAGGAGACAGCCTTGAAGCTTGCAGTCCTGTAGAACTGACAGCCAGCTCAAGGAGAGAAGAAAATTGTGTGGACACGCGTGACTAAAAGATGGTGCTGAAAGAAGAGAAGAACAAGTTAAACTTAAAGGAAAATATATCAAAATAGCAGCTGACTTTCCAATGCAAAGCCTGAAAATCCTGGAGCAAAGTATTCCAAGTTTTAAAAAAACCACAGATACCCACCTAGACAAACTTACCTAGCAAAAATGTTTATCACAGTTGAAGTAGTAAGAAAAATCCTCTGTGATATAAATAAGATGAAAGAATATATGCCGAGCAAACTAGCTCTAAGGAGAATACAGAAGCAATACAGTAGATTGAAAAAGAAATAGCCATAACAACGAGGCTACAGAAAAACAATAAACAAAACTATAATTATGTAAACACAAAAATGGTTACAAATACAAATAGAAGATAAAATTATAGCAACCAGTACCTATCTTTCAATAGTAATTTTATTACTTCTAACATTATATATATATATATATATATGCTTGTACAAGATTATGTTACAAATCAAATCTAGACCCATGTCCCACTCCTTACCCCCCCACCAGAGCTCATGCATTCTGCCAAACATGTTTTTCATTTTTTTCTCAGTTTTTCTCAAAATTCTCGATATAGAAGTTGACTATCTGGAGCAGAGAATTTCAGCGTTTCAATCAGTTCTTTGATGCAGTATTTTCTATTGTTGTTGTTGTTGTTGTTGTTGTTGTTGCTGTTGTTTCAAATATGCACCACTCCAACTACTTGGACAAAAGCTCAAGGAGCTGCACAAAAAACGCTTACTACTAGGTAATTAGCGCTAGCATCCACAGATGAGGGAAACCATTTGACATTATTTTTCTGGGACTGTTGTCACTTCACTTAACATAATATCTTCTAGTTCCATACATTTACCTGCAAAGTTCATAATGTCTTCTTTCTTTACTGTTACATAGAACTCCATTGTGTAGATTACCACGATTTATCTTTCCACTCGTCAGTTGAGGGGCACTAGAGCTGGTTCCAGCTCCTTGTTATTGTGAAGAGAGCTGCAATAAACATGGCTGTGCATGTATCTCTGCAGTAAGACCAGTCTTGTGGGTACATACCCACAAGAAGTGGTATGGCTGGATCAGGTGGCAAGTTCATTCCAAGTCTTCCAAGAGTTCTCCACACTGCTTTCCATAGTGGCTGTACCAGTTTACATTCACACCAGCAGTGAATGATTGTTCCCTTTTCCCCACAACCTGTCCAGCACTTGGTGTCATTTGTTTTCTTGATCCTAGCCAGTCTTATTGGAGTAAGATGATGTCTTAGAGTGGTTTTGATTTGCATTTCCTTAATGATTAATGATGTTGAACACTTCTTAAGATGTTTCTCAGCCATCTCTAATTCCTCACTTGTGAAGTCTCCGTACAGCTTTTTGCTCCCTCTATTGAGTGGGTCATTTGTTTTCTTTCTTCTTTGATTTTTGAGTAGTTTATATATTCTGGAAATCAATGCTTTGTCAGATGTATCTGCGGTGAAGGTTTCCTCCCACTCTGTGAGATTTCTCTTCACTTCCTTGATTGTTTCTTTTGATGTACAGAAAATTTTGAGTTTAATGAGGTCCCATTTGTCAATTGTGGACCTTAATTCTTGTGCAGCTGCTGTCTGATTTAAGAAGTCTTTTCCTACTCCTATGTCTTGTAGTCTGCTGCCAACTTTTTCTTTTATTGACTTCAGAGTTTGGGGTTTCACGTTGAGGACTTTAATCCATCTGGAGTTGACTTTTGTACAGGGTGACAGGTAGGGGCTTAATTTCATTCTTCTACAAGTGGTGATCCACTTTTGCCAACACCATTTACTGAAGATGCTGTCTTTCCTCCATTGTGTCTTCCTGACCCCCTTGTCAAATATGAGGTGGCTGAAATCGTATGTGCTCAAGTTTGGATCTTTAGTTTTGTTCCATTGGTCAACAGGTCTGTTTTATGCCAGTACAAAGCTGTTTTTATGACTACAGGTTTGCTTTGCTATTCAGGGTCTTTTGTTTTTCCAAATGAAATTAAGGACATTTTTTCTTCAAAGCCTGTGAAGAAACTCTTGAGGATTTTAACTGGAATTGCATAAAATCTATGCAAGAATTTGGGTAGAATGGACATTTTTACTATGTTAATATTCCCAATCCATAAGTATGGGAGGTTTTTTTCATCTTCCAATATCTTCTTCATTTCCTTTTTCCGGGGTTTAAAGTTTTTTTTGTAGAGATCTTTGGTATCTTTGATTAGGTTTATTCCTAGTTATTTTATTGTTTTTGAGGCTATTGTGAGTGGGGAGGTGTCCTTGAATTCTCTCTTCAGAAGCTTGTTTTTGGTGTAAAGAAAGGCTGATGATTTTCCCAGGTTAATTTTGTATCCTGCTACTTTACTGAAGCTCTTAATCATTTCTAGGCGTTTTCTGGTGGAGTTTTTAGCATCCCTTATGTAAACAATCATATCATCAGCAAAAAGGGATAGCTTGACTTCCTCTTTCCCTATTAGTACTTCTTTAATTTCCTTTTCTTGGCTTATTGCCCTAGCAAGTGTTGTAAGCATTATATTGAAGAGGAGTGGTGAGAGGGGGCAGCATTGACGAGTTCCTACCTTTAAAGGGAATGCTTTTGTCATTTCCCCATTTAGGATGATATTGGCTGTGCGTTTCCTGTGTATGGCTTTGATTACATTGAAGAATGATCCCTCCAATCCAATTCCCTCTAGGACATTAAGCATGAAGACATGCTGGATTTTGTCAATGCCTTTTTCTGTGCCAATTGAGATGATGGTGGGTTTTTGTCTTTCAGTCCATTTATATGTTTGATGATATTTATTGATTTTCATATGTTGAACCATCCCTGCATCTCTGGTATGAATCCGACTTGGTCATGATGTATGATATTCTTGTTGTGGGTCTGTATGCAATTTTCCAGTATCCTGTTTAGAATTTTGGCATCTGCGTTCATTAGGGAGATGGCTCTATAGTTCTCTTTTGGTTGTATCTTTGCCTGGTTTTGATAATAGAGTGATGCTGGCTTCGTAGAAGGAATTTGGGAGAATTCCTTCTGTATCCTTCTAAACAATTTCAGTATAATGGTTGTAAGTCTTTTTGAAATGTTTTATAGAATTCTGCTGTGAAACTGTCCGGGCCTGTACTTTTTTTAGTTGGGAGGCTTCTTATTACATCTTCAGTTTCTTCATATATTATGGGTCAGTTTAAGCTGTCAGTCTCTTCTTGGTTGAGCTTTGGTAATTCCCAAGATTTCAGATATTCATCCATTTCTTCTAGGTTTTCAAATTTGGTAGAATAGAGGTTTTTGAAGTATTCCCTTATGATTTTCTGGATCTTTTCATTGTTGTGATATTTCCCCTTTCATCACGGATTGTATTGATTTGGAGTTGTTCATTCTTTCTTTTGGTTAACTGTGAGAGGGGTCTGTCTATCTTGTTGATTCTTTCAAAGAACCAACTTTTGGATTTATTGATATTTTGTCTTGTTTTCTTTGTTTCTATTTCATTGATTTCTGCTCTGATTTTGTTATTTCTTCCTGTCTTTTGTGTTTAGGGTTCATCTGTTGTTGTCTCTCAAGTGTTTTTACCTGAAGTGTTAGATAGTTCACTTGTTCTCTTTATGTTTTCTAATGTAGGCACCCAGGGCTATAATCCTAGCTCTTAGGACTGCTTTTATAGTATGCCATAGGTTTTTTTGTGTTATATTTTCATCGTCATTCAGTTCCAGAAATGCTTTTATTTCTTTCCTTATCTCTTCCTTTACCCATTCATTATTCAAGAGTGTGTTGTTTAGTCTCCATGTGTTCTTGTAGATAGTAAGGCTTATCCTGGTGTTGATACTGAGCTTTATTGCATTGTGGTCTGATAGAATGCATGAAATGATTTCAATCTTTTTGTATTTGTGGAGATTTCTTCTGTACAATCTTTTTGTAATTCTGGAGGTGTCCCAGTGTGTGGTCGATTTTGGAGAATGTTCTGTGGGTTGCTGAGTAGAAAGTGTATTCTGTGGTATTAGGGTGGAACATTCGGTACATGTCTGTGAGGTCCGTTTGGTGTGTCGTATCTTTCAGGTCAGATGTCTCTCTGTTTATTCTTTGTCTGGCTGACCTGTCCAAAGGGCTCAATGGGGTATTGAAGTCCCCTACTATGAGTATACTGGGGTTCATCTGTGCCTTGAGGTCCTGGAGAATTGTTTTTATAAAGTTTGGTGCACTAGAGTTTGGTGCATATAGATTCATACTTGTGAAATCTTCATGTTGAATTGTTCCTTTGATGAAAATAAAATGACTTTCTTTGTCTCTTCTGATTTCTTTTACTTTGAAGTCTATTTTGTCTGATATTAAAATAGCAACACCTGCTTTCTTTTTGGTTGGAATCCAACCATTCACTTGGAATTTTTTTCCCATCCTTTCACTTTAAGGTGGTGCCTATCATTGAAGGTAAGATCCATTTATTCTAGATAGCATATTGATGGGTTCTGTTTCCTAATCTAATCTTCCAGTCTGTCTTTTGATTGGGGAATTTGGTCCCTTAATATTTAAGGATATAACTGATAGATATGTGTTGCTTCCTTTCACCTTATTATCCATTTGCATTTTTGGTCTAGCTTTCTACTTCTGCAGTTATGCTTTTATTAATGTCTCTTTCTAGGTGCCTGGGGATAGTTGCTCCTTTCTTCATTCATTTGAATTGCTTCAAGTATTCTCTGAAGGGTTAGTTTTCCAGACATGTGTCCTTTTATCTTGTTTCTCACTTGAAAGGTTTTTCTCTCTCCTTCAGCTAGAATCAACATTTTCGCTGGGTATAGTAACCTGGATTAGCATCTGTATTAGTCACTTTTCTGTTGCTGTGATAAAGCACCATGACCAAGGAACTTATAAAAGGAAGAGTTTATTTGTGCTTACGATTGACAGTTTCAGGGAATTAGAGTCCATTGCGGTGGGAGACATGGCGGCTGGAGACTGGAGCAGCAAACCGAGGGTCACATCTCGCAAAGAGTATAAAAAAAAAACAGGAAGCACACAGCAAGAGACGATGAGTTTAAAAAAAAAAAACTTACTAAGCCTGCCCTCAACAATGCTCTTCCTCCAGCACAGCCAAAACCTTCTAAGACCTCCAAAACGTAATGTCCACCAACTGGGAACAAATGTCTGATTAAGTACAGCCTATGAGGGAACACTCATATCAACCACCACATTCCACTCCCTGCCCCCTCAGGCTCCTGACCATATAATGCAAAATGGCATTTAGTCCAACCTTAAAGTCCCCACAGTCTTTACAAGTCTCAATGCCATTCAAAAGTCCACAGTCCAAGTCTCCTCTGAAACTCAGGCCAATCTCCCAAACTGTAAGCTCCTGTAAAATCAAAAGACAAATTACATACTCCCAACATACGGTGGAACCGACTACACATTCCCATTCCAAAAGGGAGGAATAGAGGCATAGTGAGGAAATACTGGACCAAAACAAGACCGAAAACCAGCAGGGCAAAAACCAAGTCCAGTAGCTCCACATGCAATTTCTGGGACTTGACTTCCAAAGGGCTTAGATGGCTCAGCTCTTCCAGCTTTGCTTGCAACATACATCTCTTTCTTAGGCCGGTACCACTCCCTATATGCAGCTCTCCTTGGCAAATATCTCACAGCTCTGGCATCTCGAATGTCTTCTTGGGGTCCCCACTGCCAACCAGACTTCACATTCACAGCTTCATGCAATGGCCTATCAGGGCCTACTTTATGCAGGGACACCCTGCTGTGCTCTGCCTGACCTTGATAGCTTTCTGAAACCGTGGAGGAAGAACTAATGACCCCTTCATTCTTGCAAACTTCATGCCTCTAAAACCAGCACCACGTGAATGAAATTGCCAAATCTGGCTGCAAGTTCAGGATGGACTCTGGCCTATTTGAACCACATTTACAACTTTTCTCTGCCCTGGACTTGCTCGAGGATTAGCTGGATGTGGTCTTGCCCTGAAGGCACTGATTCTTTTCTTTACTTGTAAATCTCCAGGCCTCTCCTTAATCACTTTAGTTTCCTTATGAAAGGGAGCCTCTCCTTCTCAGGGCTTGGCCCCATCTTTAATCTTCTTAGTGGGGTTTTCAGATCCAAACTATACATACTGCATTTCTTTCTGCCCCATCTGCTCTTCTTCACTGTAGATCTGCACAATATTCACCATTAAAAGCCATGCCACCATTTCTACGTTAGGCTGTCTTGAAATATCCTCTTCCAAAGACATTAGTCCATTGCTTTTCAACTTAGCATCAGGCAAGCATTTGGGTTGTGGGCAAACTGCTGCCAGACTCTTTATCAAAATATCCTCTGGAACCACATCTTTTGCAGTAATGCTTTCTTCCAGGCTTCTACTAGAATGGCCCTTTAAGCTCTGCTTACAGTAGTCAACAGCCTTTCTAGCCCAAAGTTCCAAAGTCTTCCACATTTCTCGAAACATCCACATGGTCAGGTTCTTCACAGCCAACACCCCACTCCTGGTACCAAATTACTGTATTGGTCACTTTTCTGTTGCTGTGATAAAGCACCATGACCAAGGAACTTATAAAAGGAAGAGTTTATTTGAGCTTATGATTGACGGTTCCAGGGAATTAGAGTCCATTGTGGTGGGAGGCATGGCGGCTGGAGACTGGAGCAGCAAACCGAGGGTCACATCTCACAAAGAGCATAGGAAGCAGAGAGAGCAACTGTAGACCACGAGGCTTGTTAAAACTCACCTAAGCCTGCCCCCAACAATGCACTTCCTCCAGCACTGCCACACCTTTTAAGTCCTCCAAAAACAGGGCCACCACCTGGAGACAAATGTCGGAATACTTACAGCCTATGGGGGACACTCATTCAAACCTCCACAGAATCTATAGTCCTTTATCACTGGGGAAACCTTTGCTCCACTTTCTTCTTGCTTTCATAGTTTGCACTGAGTAGTCAGTTATAATTCTGATAGGTTTCCCCTTATAGGTAACTTGTTGTTTCTATCTTGTGGCTTTCAGAATTTTGTCTTTGTTTTGGGCCTCTAGTGGCATGGAGAGTTTCTTTTCTGATCTTGTCTATTTGGAGTTCTATGTGCTTCTTGTATTTGTATTGGTTTGTCTTTTTTTAGTTTGGGGAAATTTTCATCTATTATTCTGTTGAAGATCTGATCAATACCATTCTCTTGGGATTCTTCTCCTTCCTCTATCCCTATGATGGGGAGTTTTGATCTTTTCATAGTGTTCCACAATTCCTGGTTGTTCCACTTTTGTGTATTTTTAAATTTTTCATAATCTTTCCTTGAGGTTTTTAGTTGTTCTGTGTTATCTTCCAGGTCTGATATTATTTGTTCTGCTTCCTCCATTCTACTTCTGAGGCTTTATTCCTTTCCTCTTGATTGGATGAGTAATCAATTTCCTTTTTCATTTCATCTTGTGATTTCTTTAGTATTTCCACTTTATTTTGAAGCTTCTCAGTCTCTTTGCTTTGCTGGTTGGTTTCCTTTTCTTTTTCAACATGGATCTTTACAGTGTTTCCACTTCCTTCCAGAGTTTGTCATTCTCTTTCTCTCTCTCTCTCTCTCTCTCTCTCTCTCTCTCTCTCTCTCTCTCTCTCTCTCTCTCTCTCTCTTTCTCTCTCTCTCTCTCTCTCTCTCTCTCTCTCTCTCTCTCTCTCTCTCTCTCTCTCTCTCTCTCTTTCTCTCTCTCTCTTTCTCTCTGTAGGTCCTTCTTGAGTTTTTCATCCTCTCTCCTAAGTTCTCTGACTTGTTCTTTACAGTTTTTTATTTCTTTGACTATGTCCACAATTGTACTTCTAATATCTGTGTCCTGGGCTGATCCCACTGTAGGAGTCTTCCACAGGTTTGGTAGAGCTTGGTGTGGAATTATCCTGCACCATTCCCATGTTGTCTCTTTTTCGTGTTCCTGGCATGTGGGTTTCTCTTTTCCTGTATTCCAATGTGAATCCCAAATGCCTCTTCACTGAGTTGAAGTCTTGCTTTGCTTGCCTCCTTCAGATGACTTCATTGTTTGTTTGATTGATTTGTTTTTCTCCTTTTCTCCTTGTTTATGGAGTTTTGACTTGTCTAAGCTTTAGGTTTTCTATTGGAAGTCAAACTCACTCTTCCCTTTCTGTTCTGAACGTTCTCTAAAAATCCACTTAGACACTCTTTTGGCAATCCCAGTTGCCGGTGGTGTGTGGGGAGGAATTCCTGTTTAGCCTGTGCCCTGGTACCTGTGCTTCAGGTGGTCTTGGGAAATCCCTGATCTCAAGTCTCACAGTGGCAACAGTGCCACATTTTTTACCAGCTAGGAGGACAACTCCGCCCCCACAGCCACACAAGCCAATCAAGCCAAAGATGATTGAATCAAGCCAAACAATCTGCCTGGCTGAAGCCCAGCTCCTACCTGTGCTTCAGGTGGTCTTAGGAAATCCCTGATCTCCCAATAGTAATTTTAAATATCAATGCCATCAACAGCCCAGTCAAAAGACACAGGGTAGTTGACAGGATTAGTAAGAAAAAACTATCTTATTGTCTATAAGAAACATCTTATATTCAAGGACAGTCTCAAACTTACAGTAAGGGATGGAAAAACTATTCACAGCAAGTTAGACGAAGAAATAAGTAGGAGTTGATATACTACTATCAAGCAAAGTAGATTTCAAACTAAAATTAATCAGAAGAAATAAAGAAGGTTACTTTAGTATGATCAAAGGAAAAATAAATGCATACACATTTATCCACCAAACTTTGGTGCACTAAATTTCATAAAAAAGAGTACCACTGAAATTCAAGCCACAGAATAATCCCAACTCAGTAATAACTGGCGACTGCAATGCCACACTTTCTTCAGCAAACAGATCATCTGGACAAAAGTAAGCAGAGAAACATTTGAATTAAATTATATCATACATCAAATGGACATAATAGATATCTATAGAATATTCTACCCAATTTTCCTTCATTTTTATTGTGCTTTTGTGCATTTCATACAATATTTCTTTTTATTTTCTTATTTTTTTATTTATTATATTTGAAGGGATTCACAATATAATAGTACAGTTGTTCTCAGATCACATTGAGGTTGCTCAATTTGCCATAGAGTTAAGTAATTGGTGCTAGCATCCACAGATGAGGGATACCATTTGTTCTAGTTTGTCTTCCATTGCTGTAACAAAACACTCTGACCAACACCAACTTAGGGAGGAAAGGGTTTATTCTGTTTACATCTCCAGGGTCATAGTTCATCAATTAGGGAGCCAAAGGCAGGAACTCAGGGCAGGAACCTGGAGGCAGGAGCTGAAGCACAAGCCATGGAGGAATGCTGTTCACTGTCTTGCTCTCCTGGCCCATGGCCACAGGCCAGTCCAATGGAGCTAATTCCCCAATTGAGTCTCACTCAACCCAGGTGTGTCAAGTTGACACTAAAGCTATCCAGCACACCATTCGTTGTTTATTTTTCTGGAACTGTCTTACTTCGCTCAGCATGATATCTTCTAGGTCCAGCAATTTACCTGCAAAGCTCATGATGTCATCTTTCTTTACCACTGCATAGAACTCCATTGTGTAGGGAGAGAGAGTTGACTTTCATTAAGGGAAAGCTGCTAAACAGCCTTACCAGACCCCAGTAGATGAACTTGCACAGAAGACATCTGGATACTCTAACTTGACTTCATAGCTCTTAACATATATGACAGAAGGCATGAAATCCAGTGTGATTGCTATGGGATGAGTATAAAGATGACCAATATATTTTGTAGGAAATACACAAAAGTTCATTAAAAATATACAAAACATCTGATAAGTCAAATAAATTGAATTATAGACAAAATCATATGATCATCTCAATACATGTATAGAAGGTCTTTGACAAAATCCAACATACTTTCATTATAAAAGTTCTAAAGAGAATAATATTGGAGGAAATGTTCTTCAATGTAACAAAGGCTATGTATGATATGCTGACAAGACTCCAGTGGAGGAACTTGTACCATAGAACACAAAAGTTTAACCAGATAGGCCTTAACATATATGACAGAATACCTAAAAGGCTTTCTTTGAAATGTTTAAGCAGAGAGGGGATGGGGTATAGGGGAATCAGGGTCGAATATCACCCAAATTGAAGGGGTTATGAAAGAGCCATAAGGAAACCTACTATCTTATAACAAAATGTATGTTCCAAAAGGAATGAACAACAATAATATAATGGATAGTAGATGGCCTAAATTGGAGCAATGCATTTTGGAATCTACTTAGATATTTTAAGGAAAAATGGAGAACATTGATAAACAGATCCAAAATCTCAACTTCTAATTATAATCACTTTAATCAGTACACACTAAAAAGTGATATTCTTTTTCCCACATTACCATATGATTGCATTGGTTCACTACATAGAGATGCTGAGGAGAAAGACTATGGGCTCCATTCACCAACAAAGAAATAATCAGAGTGTTGTCAGTTGTCTGATATCCCCTCAGCTGGGTCCATCCTCAGCTGATATAGTCCTATATGTCAATCAGCAGCAGTTGATTAGACATGTAACAAATATAAGTAGGACTTTGGTTTTCAGAGTATATAGGGACACAACTGTTTTCAGACTTTCCTACTTCAACAATGTGATAGATTGACTCAGAGTATGGTAATTAGATGGCCTATGAATCCAAACAACAGATAATTTCATGTGAGTAGGCAATTAACTACATCCTTGTATTTCCACTTTGATTCTGCTTTAAAATTATGAAGATGAGCAATGATGGACACAGAGCAGGGCACTTTGTTTGAGGAAGTATCCTGACTGAGAAACCAGGAGGAAACCAAAAGACCATTGGAAGAAATACATTTTCCCTCAGCCAATGTCTTCATATTCTCCTAACCATAAAACAGTATAGAAAAGCTCAAAGAACATATCAAACAAGCTAGGAAAAATTCTCTTTTTTTTAGATTTTTCTTTATTTTTTTTCTTTTCACAGGAAAACAGAAACAATACAAAATAACAATAACAAAACAACATGAACAAAACTGGGGTAATTTCCATTTCCTATTCTGGTGAAAAAAAATCTTTGGGGATTGGTATGTACTAATTCTCTTTTATCCCTTCTCTCTTTCTTTTCTTTATGCTTTTCCTGCTCTGTCAGGGATACCAGAAGGATATGTGTCTACTGTCTGGTCCAGGAAGCCTTGAGTTCTCATATGAGAAAAAGTCTGGTTAATTTTTTTGTCGGGGGGATCTCATCCATAAACTGCCTAATTAATTTATAGCTGCTGTTTATTTTTGTTGCCCTCTGGAAAGGGTCACCCCACCAGAAGGGAATCTGGATGCTGACTGCTCTGACTTCTCCCATGCTGAAAAGGAACATTGGGTGTGGCAACTGGGGTATCCCCCAGGAAAAAATTCTTATTATCTGTATTCTATTACAAAGAGAAATTTTGACATGAAATACTTATTTGATGACTCAATGAAAGATTGAACTTAATGTTTCTTAAATAATGGAGTATTTTTCTTCACTGTACACAGATGAGTAGTGTTGGTTAAATATATCATCTTTTGGTCCTTGAATGACATGTGGCCACAATCCACATGATGTTCTTCCCTCCTAGAACCAGGCTGGCAGCTTCACAAGGCTGTAAGCCTGAGAGCTGTTTCCTGCCAGCAGGCTAACATTTCCAAGGCTGAGCTTCTGGCAAGGAGTGGGGGAAGGTACCACGAGAAGTTACCTGGAGAGGAATAAAAGAAACGGACTCAAAGAGAAGGTTTGGGAGATAGACTCAGTTTTATTCATGCCAGCAATGTGTTTATATACTAAAGGCTACTGTGTTCTGGGCAAGGAAGGGGGAAAGAAAAAAGGAAAGGAAAAACAACATAGAAACAAAATAGGGGGGGGGATGCAGAGCTCCTGTTTGTGCAACCATAAACTAGAGGTGTGACATTTTGCTCAATACCTTAAGGAAAGGGCCATCCAGATCTGGAACTCGGCAGAGACAGGTGAAGCAGGAAATACTGCCTTATCTCGATCTCCTGGAGATAACTCAGGAAGCCCCAGGACAGAGTCTGCAGTTCCTTACCTTGAGCCAGACAAAGTTTTATTCATACAGAGCAGTATCTTGTAACTTTTTTGTTTTAGTGTGAGGCTTCCTTGTATGTCCCTCCAATAGAGTACCTATGAGGAGACAAGTTTACCTTTGAAATTAGGGGGAAAGCACATGGAGAGAAGATAAATTAGATAAAACTTTTGTATAGTATCTATAAATTTTTCACTGATGAAAAACAAAAAGATGTATTTCAAAAGAACATCTGTTTGGGACTGAGCACTATTCTTTATTTTAAGGACAAAAAGAAAAACTGAGTGGCCATGAAGAATCACTGAGGAAGTGATATTCTGAGTCTGTGATTAGTGTCCTCACGAGATAAAGTATATATTATGTCTTACCACTCAGATGTCTGTTACTGAAAGTACAAACATAGGTAATAAATTACATAGAGATAAAAAGTATCTCAGAGGCAAAATAGTTCAATCTCTCAGCCTTTTTATGCAAATATAAAACAACTGAAATTGTCAAAGGGATTATCTAATTGGTTGATATTTACTGTCCTTAAATACTTGTGTATTGCTTAATTAAGAAGTAAACTATTACAGGAAGTAGCAGTAACTTATGACCTAAGTTTGAGAATCTGCTTCACAACACCTCTCAACCATTACTGGGGTTGTTTTTCATTTCACCTCTTTCATATAATGGTATTTTAGTTTATGTGCATCTTAAATTTTTTATAAGGATTGTGACATATACATCAAGAAGAGTTTATTAGTAAGGATGGTAAACACAACTTGAAATGCTTATCTGAGAATCTGAGACCTAGACAGCCAGAAACTTCAATTCATTCTTTACTGCCCAACACTATGGGTATAGATTATTCACTAGAAAAGACAGTATCTAATTAATCAAAAACAAATGAAGTATCTGCCTGAATCATGAGAAGACAATATCTTAATATGAAAAGGAGCATCCAAGGATTCATTAAATCACACATCTGGGATCAGGGAAAAATTTTAATCAGTTGGGCAAAGTTGAGCACACAGAGATTTGTTTAATGACTTCCTCATTAACAGGAGTTAAAACTTTATTCTGTCCCTTTACAATTTGTGGCTAATTGGAACTTTAATCAATTAAAAGATCTCGAGTAAATTATCACTGAATGATATGGAGATATAGAGATTTCATTACCAAATCTAAAGAAATTAGAAAAGATACCAAAAAATGAGTCACACAAAAATAAATTTCTATTTCTGAGAAATGTACACCAAACTAATTACCTTATACTAGCTTCTGTGCACTATTTATTAATTGTCAATGAATAAGTTCATAACATTAAATTCTTTAAATTATTCAGGTTCTGAGATTCATACATGTTTTATCTAATATTAATAAAATGCTCTCCAGTTGAAGATTGTTGTCCATTTCCTAATC
Source organism: Rhizomys pruinosus (assembly GCA_009823505.1). Taxonomy (NCBI): domain Eukaryota; kingdom Metazoa; phylum Chordata; class Mammalia; order Rodentia; family Spalacidae; genus Rhizomys; species Rhizomys pruinosus. The sequence goes on along the minus strand of VZQC01010977.1, from coordinate 468,457 downwards.
AAAATATACTATGTCAAAATAAAATAAATTAAATTAAATTCCCAATATTAAATAAACCAAATTTTCACTTCAAAATCTCATTTTTATATCATTTATTCAGAGGAACTGATTATATATATATATATATATATAT
>VZQC01010977.1:412032-467453 GCA_009823505.1 Rhizomys pruinosus | reverse complement strand
TTTTTTTTTGTCTTTTTGAGCCAGGGTCTCCTTGTAGCTCCAGCTGTCCTGGAACTTACTCTGTAGACCAGGTTGGCCTTGAACTCACAAAGATCCGCCTGCCTCTGCCTCCCAAGTGCTAGGATTAAAGGTGTGCACCACCATGCCTGGCAGACCTGAGATTTTATTTTATGCACTAAAGCCAATTAATATAAAAATAACCATGAAATGAACCAATTGTCAAGTATATGCAATGAATGTAAGCAACATTCATGTAAAACCAATTAGCAAGTATTTATGGCTAAATTTTGAACAAACCAACGTCCCCATTGTCCAATTGGAGAAGCTTATATGCATGAGCATATTGATCAAATAAAGAATCCAGTCCATATTTGTTGAGATCTCAGGAATTATCCCTTATCTCCTCAGCGCTTACATTCTAACACACACTTCACTTCTGCTAATGGTCCCTAGGCTTTGGGGAAAGGGATGAGAATAGGTAAGAACCAAAAACAGTCCACTTTTTTGATATTTCTTTTTATTTATTTATTTATTTATTTATTTTTTAATATATATTTTGTACAAGATTATCAAATCTAGACCTGTGTCTCCCACCCTATCCCCCCACCCCACCAGAGCTCATGTATTCTGCCAAACATGCTTTCATCTCTTTCTCAGTCTTTCTCAATATTCTCCATGTGGAAGTTGACTGTTTTGAGCAGTTCACTGTTTCAGTCATTTCTTTGATGCAGTCCTTTCCATTGTTGTTGTTGTTGTTGTTTCCAGTATGAATCACTACCAACTGCTTGGACAAAAGCTCAAGGGGCCTTGCACAAAAAATACTTATAACTAGGTAATTGGCACTAACATCCACAGATAAGGGACACCATTCATCGTTTGTTTTTCTGTGACTGTGTTACTTCACTCAGCATGATGTCTTCTAGCTCCAGCCATTTTTCTGCAAAGCTCATGATGTCATCTTTCTTTACTGCTGCATAGAACTCCATTGTGTATATGTACCACATTTTCTCTATCCACTCATCAGTTGAGAGGCATTTGGGTTGGTTCCAGCTCCTTGCTGAGCTTCAGGTGGTCTTGGAAAATCTCTGATCTCCCCAAAACAGTCCAATTTTAACTGACATTTTGGACTCTCAGCTTTGACCAGGCTTTTCTTTCCACAGGTTGGCAGTATATCCGGGGGTGCCCTTTTTTAATCCTACTAACAAAACACAACCAGTGAGAGGTATAGGCATTTAAATAGCATTATATCATGAAAAGTTATTCTGTGGGCACAGATAAAAATATTCAGATGGTACATTAGTCTAGGAACTATAGCACTTTCATTCCATTTCTTAGTTACTAAAAGTTTTTAACTTTAATACCAGCCATATGTTATTCCTCCAAAGGAGTTGGCTAATAGTCCATTAGATTTAGGGTACACTAATATTTTTGGCTGCCACGGCTGCACAGATCTTCAAGGCAGGTGTGTAGTAGTTGATGAGTCATGCTTGACTCAATGAGACCAATATTTTTTTTCTTTCCAGCGGCATTTGGTAATTCTCTGTCTCTCTCTCTCAGTCTAGAGACCTACTGTCCACTTGCAAGTGTGTTCTCTGTGTCTTTTTTATGCTCACAACAGGTTTTTAGCATCAGGGTGTTAATGTCAATTATGTGTGTTTGTGTGTGTGTGTGTGTGTGTGTGTGTGTTTACCCCAACTTGTAGGCAAATAGCCTTTATTTGGGGGGGGTAGGGGCACTAGCTCCCAGCCAACACTCCTTAGCCAAATGACCCACCACTGGTTCCAAAGTTTTCTTCTATTAACAAATTTTGCTTAACTATACACCCTTTAAAGATTTTACACAATAATGTCTGGCTCTGAACAAAGTATTCTTTTATAGTTCTTATCCCCATTAGCTAATTAAAGAGAGTGACTATATATGCCCCATGAGAAATTGTTACCATAGCAGTTGGCTCCTTTGTAGTTAAGGAACAATTTCGTTTCCATCATATTTTTTTTCTTTTTTTATAAAAAGGAGAGGTAGAAAGGTTTTTTTTAAATCAAAACTTAGCAGTGCCTGGAAAGTTAGCTTCATTAGGACACATTATAAACAGTTGTTTTAAATAGAATACAGAGAGATGTTTTGTGCCTATGGCTCAGGCAGTCTGAGGTTTTTCTTCCTCTTGATGATTAGATTGGCCAGTTTCTCTGCTGGTATTTCTTGGTCCATCCTGTACAATCCAAAGCTGTACTATTTTTATGAATTTAAGTTGGTGATGTTTTACCTGTGGGAAGATCCAAATCTTTTTCCCATAGTTAGCTTAAAGTTTTTCCAAAATTGAAAATTTATCAAAAGGTTTGGAATAAAGAGTTCTCTATTTGACTGTATCCCATTGGGAGTCCTCCACCCCTCCCTCTTTTTGTTTGTAAACTTTCTATATTTTGACCTATAAATGTCTAAAAGGCAGTTGTATTACAAATACCTATAGACAGGAACCAAGGTGTAAATGCCCAGTGTGTCTATTTAAACTGTCTCTATATTGGCTTGTATATCTTGTAGGCAAATGAAATGTCACAGATAATACTTTACAATACAGAAAAATGGAGAACATTTGTGTACATTTAATATGTAGGAAACTTCTCTTGCTATAAGCAGGTACAGCACAGTCCTGCTAAGGGAAGTAAAGCAATGGCCACCTGCGGTCACTGCTGGGGAACTGAGCCCTCAACACAGAGGTCAGTTGGTCACTTTTGAACCCAACCTGAGAAGTTATTTCCAAACCCAGGTCCTTAGCCTGGGAAGTGGAGCACTTCCCATCTGGCCATGCTATCCCATCTGCTCATAATCTGCTCTGGACAGGACTATCAGGCTGTTGAATGATGGTTGATCTTCACCCCACACCCAGTCACAATCCACTCCACAGGTTGGTGACCTAATTAGTCTCCATACAACCCCACGCTAGCTTACCAGGTTAACAATCTGGTTAATATCCATACAAGCCACTAGCACCTGACATCTACACCAGGCAGTGACTTAATGATTCCACTGTTGGAGTGCTTATTCAGCACTCCTCAGTCAAATTCTGCCAGCACAAACTCACCAATCACACCAGTTATTGTGCTGCTGGCTCTGATACTGGCCTTCACAGGCTGGCACCAGATTGGTTCTCCCCAGCCAGATTTCTGCTAGCACAGACCACCCAAGCCTGATGAGCTTAACTTACACATGTGTGGAAGAGAATGGATCCAGAAATCATACTTTACAGATAAGATACATTTGAATATGTCCTAAAACTGTATTTGGAAATAGAAATAATTATTTTTTAAAACTAGCCCATACCCCAAAAGACCCAAAACTTTTAACACTTTAATACTATGAAAACATGTTTGCATCTTTGTCTCAGGTGTTGAAGGATTGCAACCAGTAGGTGGCAGTCTATATCCATTAAGATGTCCAATAAAACATTTTTATTACATTTAATAAAAAATCAACCCATAACCTTTGTTGACATTGAATTATATGTTGGCTGTTTAATTATGAAACTGTGTCTGAGAAGGAAGGGCCAAATTCCAACTCAGAGGCAGCTTTTTGGTGGTTTTATAATAATTATGCATCAATAAGTTCTTAGAGCTGTTAATTTTAAAAATATATTAGAACATAAGCACACACACCCATACATATGTGTGAGCACCCACATCCATACATACATACACTTGTAGTAAAGAATGTTAAATTGACAAGTAAGAGAGGTTACATTATTGTTTAATGTTCAATGAGAAAAACACGAAATTATTTTTACAATTTTGTTGTAGGGTTATTTTGTTGTAGGGGTATTTTTTTTACATAATTAGAACAAATGCCCTAGTAACACACAAACATCAGAGATCGATATATCATTCTTTACAAAATTTTCTAATAACTTGGCTCTAATAAACTATCCCTAATGTCTATCTATATTCCTTCTCCTATCCTGTCCCTAGTGGTCAACTATCTCTAAGCTGCCCCTATGCTGAGTCTAACTGTCTGTCCCTATATTATTTACAGAGCCATAGGTTAAGTGGGGTCCAAAAGTAGATAGGTCACAGTCACTTATAGTCTTGGACTAATTTGTCTGTCTTGATTCATTATTAAAGACTGTTTGAAATTTAAAGAAAAACATGAAATTACTAAGTTTTTATTTAAATTAGACTGAATTTAATACGTACTAAGTTTTACATAAACCTAATTAAAAAATTGTTAACACCAAAAGGTATAAAACAGTTTTTGCAAGTTGAATCTATTTATCTTTGTTTATAATTGACTCCTAATTAGACATAAACTTGTGGAATTATAAGGAAATAAAATCATAAACATGCCTTCACTCACACACACAATTTTAAGGTTGGTTTAAATATAAAGAAATATAAAACAGTTATTTTAATTTTTTCATTTAAATTGAACCAAAAATATTAATTTATGCTGTTAAAGAGGCTTTTACTAACAGTTATTAAAAAACAACTTTTTGGAGCCAGTGTCTTTTTTGTTAGAACTCAAGTGCCTACGAACTCCTAAAGAAATCCATCTGTTTTAGCCTCCAGAATGCTGAAATTAAAAGACTATGTTAATTTAAGTCAAAAAAATTTTAAGTCAAAATTTAAAAGACAAAAGTTTAAATTAAATTTAAGCAATTTTTAGGATAACTTATTATTAAAAAGCCATGTGCTGATCTCAGCAGCTGGAAACAGGTGGAGCCAGAGCACAAGCCATGTTTAATCAGGAACTCTGAAAAAAGTCTTCAAAGTGAAGCACATTTAAAAGACCAAAATGAATTTTAATGCCTAGTACTTTACATTTAAATCAATCAACTAATTTTAATTGTGCACATATTGTTACTCAAAAGATATCTAGAGTACCTGTGGGTTAAGAAAAATATTACATCTTAAGTTAAGTGTGCTGAGATGGATTTGAATGACAGGTTTTGTAAACAAAATTTAAAAGAAAGCTTTTAAGTGGCCATAGCTTAAAATTATCTTGAAAAGGTGATGGAGATTAAAGACAGTTACCCAAGAAACCCACAAAAGGAAAGGCTTTTAGAAGGAAGATCAAGGCACATTGCAAAGGTTACAACATATTAGAGATGTTTACAACGTGATTTATTTAACTTTTCAGTTTAAAATGAAAAACTTGTTCCATTAACAAAACAGTTCTTGTCCCTGTAGGATAGTTACTGTGAAAGGCCTTAATTTGCATCAGAAAAGAGTGGGCTTCAGCCGTTGGCTGAGCACTAGAGCAAGCCTGGGGGAAATTTACAGATGAAGAGTTAAGCTGGTGCTGAGCCTGAAAAACCAGATTTTTACAGTAGGAGGGCAAGACAATTTTTTGGAAATTAGAGCCCAAAGTTTTATTTTTGGCCTGTAAATTTATGAAAAATCATTCCAAGGTCAATACTGGCTAGTAAACCTTGATATCAAACTCAGGCTGGAAGTCCTTGGCTATATATATATATATAATATATATATATGATATATATGATATAATAATATATATATATATAGATATAAAAATATATATAATATATACAATAATATTATATATAAAATATATATTATATATATATCAATCTAGACCCATGTCTACCCCCACCCCCAACCCCACCAGAGCCCATGCATTCTGCCAAACATGCTTTTTATCTCTTTCTTATCTGTTCTCAATTTCTCCATGTGGAAGTTGACCATGTTTGAGCAAAGTTCACTGTTTTCAGTCAGTGTTTCTTTGATGCAGTCCTTTCTGTTTGCTGTTTGGTGTTGTTGTTGTGGTTTCAAATACGCATCACTTCCCAACTGCTTTGGACAAAAGCTCAAGGGGCCATGCACAAGAAATACTTACAACTAGGTAATTGGCACTAGCATCCACAGATGAGGGATACCATTCATCGTTTGTTTTTCTGGGACTGTGTTACTTCACTCAGCATGATGTCCTCTAGCTCCAGCCATTTTCCTGCAAAGCTCATGATGTCATCTTTCTTTACTGCTGCATAGAACTCCATTGTGTAGGTGTACCACATTTTCTCTATCCACTCATCAGTGAGGAGGATTTGGGTTGGTTCCAGCTCCTTGCTATTGTGAAGAGAGCTGAAATAAACGTGGCCGTGCATGTATCTCTGTGGTGGGGTGACTCTTGAGTGGAGTCATGCCTAGGAGTGGTATGGCTGGGTTGGATGGCAGAAGTCCTTGGCTTTTATAGCCTGCAGGAGTGATTCAGTTAGTAGACACATGCCTGGGGGGATGGGATGCTCATTCCGAGCCAAAACAGAGCCAGTCCAGGAATCTGCCTGTCTCTATGGCTTCCACATGGGCAGACAAAAAGGAACCAGGCAAGGGATATCTCAGTTTCCTCCCTGTGTATAAAGCAATGTGTTCCCAGGTTTGTCTCCCATACATTCAACCAAGCAGGAGAGCCAGCTCCATAACACAAGATACATGTTAAGAAAGGGAGAAAGAGGTTGATAGATAAAAGGCAAGATTGTGAGTTTGCATGCTGATTTTTTAGGATTTCCTCCAGCTGCACGTCTGGACACTAAGTGTGGGTCGTTCCATTAATTCCCATGGTGAGCCATGTAGAAAACACACTCAGGAAAGCACAGCACACAGCCACATGGTAAGGTATCTAAATAAAGAGATCCTTTATTAAAAAATGGCCAGTTTTTATAGGCACTGTGTTTTCATTTCCCAGGACTAAATCCCAGACTTTGTGTCACCACATCCCACTCCATGGGTGTGGCCAGGGAGGTCTCATGACTACCACTTGTGCAATAGGGGGCAATGGTTGGAATGCTAGCTGACTCAGGCCTAATTTAACTGAATTTTCCCACAATAAAAGTATTTGTACATTTAGGTATAGATCTTTTGATATTCTTTCAGAACTAATCCCATAATAAAACCTCCTCATGAAAAAGTACTGGAAGAACTTCCAGACAAAGAATTCAAAGAATGAATCTATGTTCAAACAACTCAAAGAATCCAAAGACATGAAAGGAATAATGAAGTCAATAAAAAAATTAAAATACAGTCTGAGATGCTAAAGAAAATTTAAGAAGAAATGATGACAGCCACGAAAATGACAGTAAGTCAAATAAAACCTTAGGAGTAAGCCTCATCAACTGAACAGATCATGCCACAAAACAGAGAGCCAAGGAGAGAAATTGTGTCACTGTGTAAAGGTCAATGACATTGTTAAAATATCTGAATGAAATATGGTAGAGTTTTGGATTATGGGTATCCATGGAGGAAAATACCATAGAGAAGACACTGAAAATATCCCCAGTAAAACCAAAGAAAATTTCCTAAACCTAGAAAAACTGATGCCAATCCAGATACAAAAAGCTTACAGGACATCGAATAGACAATGCTCAAAAATATATCTCCATAATATACTATATTTAAAATATTAAACATACAGATTATTCTCTAAAACTTGGCCAATCGCCTTCTGTGCACAGAATTGCATTCTTTTGTATGAGGAAGCTTTGCTGATGAGATTTGAAGGATGTTTTAGTTTGCACTATCCCCTGTTCCTCTATGTTCCATTAGCATTAGGTGTGGAGGTTCCACTGTAGATGTGTCAGGTATGCATCTCTCAGACATAGAACTCCTATTTAAACTTCACATACCCTCAACTCAAGGACCATTGTGGAAGAAGAGGTGGAAATATTGTAAGAGCCAGCGTTGGTGCATTTAAATAAGGAAACAAAGGCTTGTTCATAGAACTTGCAACCATGGTGACAGCATGCACAAGACCCATGCTGACTCAATAAGACAAAAACCCAACAGAGAACTGTGGAGTCCAAACCCTAACGAAGGAACTATTGGCAACTGTTTACTTCAGTGTGAGGGAGATTAAATCTTCTCTCTAGATAGGATGATTAGACACCAGTGGATCATCTGGTTACAAACGCTTTACTGGCTAGGTTTTAACATATATGAGATAATGCATGAAATCTGGTGAGGGTGCTATCCAGACTAAGATGGGGTACGGGTCTAAACTTGATTAAGATTTATTGTATGAAATGAATGCACAATAACTCAATAAAAATAGAATTTTTTTAAAATTTCAAAACCCTGTTCTCATCCAGACTAAGAGCCCTGCAGACACAAATCCCTTCCCTGAGTCGCCAACCAACCCAGCATAGGAGGCTCAGCCTCTGCTCCTCCAGGTATTCCAAATCACATCTCTCCTGGTACACTTGACCTACCAGACATCTTTGCCTACCTAGGAAGGTGGTGAGTCAAAACCTGCTTTTCTTTTCCTCACAGGGGACACACCCTCATCCTGTCAGCCTGTGAGACAGGCGCACACCTAATTTTTCCACCTTATACCTCTGATCTATCTCCCTAACTGAAACTGACTAAACACCTGACCACAGACCACTGAAAACCCCTCGGTGGTCTGTCCCCTCCCCCAACCTCTCTGGCTACTGACCTGTCTCTCAGACCTGCGCCAGGGAGGATTTTGGTAAGTCACACTCGCCTGCCAGGCACCACATCCAGTCCTCCTACACAAACACTGTGTTCTTAGGATCCCCACAGACAACACTCCCTTCCCTGGACCAACACTCTTACCCTGAGTCACCACCCTAGCATAGGTGCTAAGCACTACCTCAGTTAATCCCAACCCCTATCTTCCTTGACTACTTTTTAAATGAAAACTAGTTTATTTCAGATCTTAATTTTAACGTTAAAGTTCTATTTGATAACAGAAAATATGTAGTGTCATACTACAAAAGGCCCGTAATTTTCTCTAAAGTATCCAAACTGTCTTAAAACTTTATACACTCTGTTTTAATTTTTCAGAGCACCTAATTTTTTTTCCTTTTTTTCTTTTTTTCCACTTTTATTTTATTTATCTTTATTTTTTAATAATAGGATATAAGTAATGAATACAGGCATCCTTCATGTAAAACCAATTTGCAAGTAGCTATGCCCAAACTTATACAGTCCGAGGCCCCCATTGTCCAGCTGGGGGAGCTTATATGTACTATCTTGTTGATCAAATAAGAGTCTAGTCTATGTTTCTGTAGTTTTGTAGTTCACCCCAATCGCAGCCCTTACATTCTACCATGCGTCCTTTTCCACAGATTGTTGCCTAGGCTTTAGAAAAGGGACACAAGTGGGTAAGAAGCCAAACAGTCTACTTTATCTGGAGATGTCATTTGGACTCTGATCAGTTCAGGCTGTTTCCTTTCATGGGTTGGCAGTTTATCCAGGAGTAACCTTTTACTCCTACTGATGAAGCACAACCAGTTAGATATACAGGCATTTAAACAGCACTAATTATTATGGTAGGTTACATAGGTATAGACACAGATGTCTGGATGGTATGCTAATCCATGGACTATAGCTTTTCTGTAAAAGCTGACAGGATCTTACTGTGGTTTATAACATCCCCTAACCACTAGAGGACTTAAGCTTGTGGCATCAGCCCTGAATTATTCCTCCAAGGAGAGAGCTAATAGCCAATTAGATTTGGCATGTACAGGCACTTGGCCGCCACTGCTGCACAGTATTTCCAGGCAGGTGAGGTATAGCTGATGCTGACGAAGGAGTCTTGCTTGACTCAAGGAGACCAATATTTGCTTTGTTGATTTAGTGGCCTTTGGTAACACTCTCTGGCATTCCAGATGCCAACTGTACACTTGCAAGTGTGGTCTCGATATATCTTTCCCATGCTTACACCAGGTCTTGACAGCAGGGCCTTGCCACCTCTCTTCTTGCAGGTTTCCCAGTTTTCTGGCAAAAACCTTTATCTTTTGGGGGGCTTGGATCCCCTAGTCACCATCTCTTTGGCTGAATAATCCATTTCTGATAACAGAGCTCTCCTGTATTAATATATTTTGCTCAATTACCCAGCTTATATAGACTTTAGTATTATATTTGGCTTTGAATAAAGAATTATCCTTTCACAGTTCCTATGACTATCAGTCAATTAAAGAAGGCAACTGTATTGCTTTTATAAGAGATTACCTCTATAACAGTCAGCTCTAATTTACAGTTAAGGAATGACTTCATTACCATCATGTTTTTCTTTGTTCTATGAAAAAGAGATAAGGAACTCTCTTATATTAACTCTATCATTAGGACACATTATAAATAATTGTTACAGTTAGGATCCACAGAGATGTTTGATACCTGTAGCAGTCTAAGGCTTTTCCTCCTTTAAATGTTTACCTGGACCAACTTTTCTGCATTAAATTTACTCAAGCTGTTTTTCATTACCTGTATGTTGTTAATTTGGGAAGCAAATTTAATTCCTTTAGTTAAATTATCCTACCGGTAGAAGAAAATGTTACAAGTTGATACTGTACAACACAAACATTGTACAGAATACTTGTATCCATTAACCCCAAAGTTGTTATACAAATTAAAAGTGAAGCAGATGTGGACTACAATTTATATTTCCAATTATCTTAAATGTATTACCTTTTCTATTAAAATCTTTTAACCAATGTTGTTTAATATAGACGTTTTTACATTTACTAAGACCTAGAATACTATATAATTTGTAGACAAAGTTTGGGCAAATTGGGATACCTATTAAACTCACATCAATTAAATATACCTTAATCTAATGTAGACCCATGTCCCCCTCCCAACCCTCCAACCCCACCATATTCACCATTTCAGTCAGTTCTTGTTGCAGTCTTTTCTGTTGTTGTTGTTGTTGTTGTTGTTGTTGTTGTTGTGGTTCTTTCCAATATGCATCACTCCCCACACAGAATATTTACAACTGGGTTATTGGTGCTAGCATCCACAGATGAGGGATACCATTCATTGTTTGTTTCTCTGGGACTGTGTTACTTCACTTAAGATAATTTCTTCCAGTTTCATCCATTTACCTGCAAATATCATTATGTCATCTTTCTTTACCTCTGCATAGAACTTCATTGTGTAGATGTACCACATTTTCTCTATCCATTCGTCAGTTGAGGGGCAGTTTTGTTGGATCCAGCTTCACTATTGTGAAGAGAGATGCAATGAACATGGCTGTACACGTATCTCTGTGGTATGAAGAGTCTGGTGGATATATTCCCAGCAGTGTTATGGCTGGGTCAGGTAGTAGGCTCATTTTGAGTCCTTTAAGTGTTCTCCATACTGCTTTCCATAGTGGTTGTACAAGTTTTCATTCCCAACAGCAGTGGATGAGTGTTCCCCTTTCCCCACACCCTCTCCAGCATTTAGTATCATTTGTTTTCTTCATCCTTGCCAGTCTTATCGGGGTGAGATGGTATCTTAAAGTGGTTTTAATTTGCATTTCCTTAATTATTAGAGATGTTGAACACTTTTTAAGATGTTTCTCAGCCATCTTTATTTCCTCACTTGTGGAGTCTCTGCTCAGCTCTTTACTCCATCATTTGAGTGAGTCATTTGCTTCTTACTTCATTGTTTTTTTGAATAGTTTATATATTCTGGAGGTTAATGCTCTGTCAGATGTATCAGCAGTGAAGGTTTCCTCCCACTCTGTGGGTTTTCTCTTCACTTCCCTGACTGTTTCTTTTGCTATACAGAAACTTTTGAGTTTAATAAGGTCCCACTTGTGAATTGTTGACCTTATTTCCTGAGCAGCTGATGACTGATTTAGAAAGTCTTTTCCTACACCTATATCTTGTAAGTTGGTGCCAACCTTTCCTTCTACCACCTTTAGAGTTTTGGGTTTCATATTGAGGTCTTTGATCCATTTGGAGTTGATTTTTGTACATGGTGAGAGGTAAGGGTTTAATTTTATTTTTCTTCAAGTGGTGATCAAGTTTAGCCAACACCATTTGCTGAAGATGCTCCCTTTCCTCCACTGAGTCTTTTTGGCCCCATTGTCAAATATGAGGTGACAGAAATTGTATGTGCTCAAATTTGGATCTTCAGTTTTGTTCCATTGGTCTACGGGTCTGTTTTTGTGCCAGTACCAGGCTGTTTTTATGACTGTAGCCCTGTAATATAGTTTGATGTCTGGTATAGAAATTCCCCCTTTATTGCTCTTTTCACTCAGGGTTACTTTGGCTATTTGGGGTCTTTTGTTGTTCTATATGAATTTAAGAATTTTTTTCCAAGCCTGTGAAGAATGTTCTTGGGATTTTAATTGGGATCACATTGAATCTGTATATTAATTTGGGTAAAATGGACATTTTTATTATATTAATTTTTCCAAACCATGAGCATGGGAGGTTGTTCCATCTTCTGATATCTTCTTCAATATCCTTCTTCAGGAGCTTATAATATTTATTGTAGAGAGTTGTAGAGATCTTTAGTGGTTGTGATTAGGTTTATTCCTAGGTATTTTATTGTTTTAGAGGCTAGTGTGAGTGGGAAAGACTCCTTGTATTCCTTCTTCAGTTGCTTGTTGCTGGTGTAGAGAAAAGCTACTGATTTTTTTAGGTTAATTTTGTGTCCCACTAATTTACTGGAACTTTTAATCATTTCTAGGAGTTTTCTTGGGAGATTTTAGCATCCCTTAGGTAAACTATCATATTGTCTGCAAAAAGGGATAGTTTTACTTCCTTTTTTCCAATTTGTATTCCTTTAATTGCCTTTTCTTGCCTTATTACCTTAGCCAGTGTTTCAAGCACTATATTGAAGAGGAGTGGTGACAGGGGCAGCCTTGTCAGGTTCCTACCTTTGTGGGGAATCCTAATTTTTCTCCATTTAGGATGATACTGGCTGTGGGTTTCTTATATATGGCTTGGATTATGTTGAGGAATGATCCTTCCAGTCCAATTCCCTCTAAGACTTTAATAATGAAGGGATGCTGGATTTTGTCAAAGGCCTTTTCTGCACCAATTGAGATGATGGTGTGGTTTTCGTCCTTCAGTCCATTTATGTGTTTTATGATATTTACTGATTTTTGTATGTTGAACCATCCCAGCATCTCTGGTATGAATCCAACTTGATCATGGTGAATGATCTTTTTGATGTTGGGTCTCTATATGGATTACAAGTACTTTGTTGAGAATTTTTGCATCTGAGTTCCTTAATGACATGGGTCTGTAGTTCTCCTTTTTGGTTGCATCCTTGCCTGGTTTTAGTATTAGAGTGATGTTGGCTTCATAGAAGGAATTTGGGAGATTTTCCTCTGCTTGTATCCTGCTGAACAGTTTTAGTAATAATGGTTGTAAGTCCTCTTTGAATGTTTTATAGAATTCTTCTGTGAAACCATCTGGACCTGGGCTTTTTTTAGTTGGGAGGTCTCATTGGTCTACATATCTGTTCTTATGCCAGTACCAAGCTGTTTTTATGACTGTAGCCCTGTAGTATAGTTTGAATTCTGGTATAGAGATCCCCTCTATATTGCTCTTTTTGTGAAGGGTTGCTTTGGGTATTTGAGGTCTTTTGTCTTTCCGTATGAACTTAAAGGTTTTTTTTCCAAGTCTGTGAAAAAACTCATGGGGATTTTAATTGGAATTGCATTGAATCTCTATTTTAATTTGGGAAGAATGGACATATTTACCATATTAATTTTTTCAATCCATGAGCATGGGAGGTCTTTCCATCTTCTAATATCTTCTTCAATTTCCTTCTTCAGGGGTTTAAAATTTTTTTGTAGAGATTTTTGGTGTCTTTGTTTAGGTTTGTTCCTAGGTATTTTATTGTTTTTCAGGATAGTTTGAATGGAAATGTCTCTGTATTCCATTTTCAGTTGCTAGTTGTTGGTGTAAAAAAGGCTACTGATTTTTATAGGTTAATTTTGTATACTGCCACTTTAACAAAACTCTTAACTATTGTTAGGTGTTTTCTGGTGGAATTTATAGCATTCCTTAGGTAAATTGTCATATCTTCTGCAAAAATGGATAGCTTGACTTCCTCTTTTCTGATTAGTACTCCTTTAATTTCCTTTTCTTTTCTTTTCTTTTCTTTTCTTTTCTTTTCTTTTTTTTTTTTTTGGTCTTTTTGAGACAGGGTCTCCCTGTAACCCCAGCTGTCCGGAACTCACTCTGTAGACCAAGCTGGCCTTGAACTCACAGAGATCCACCTGCCTCTACCTCCTGAGTGCTAGGATTAAAGGCATGTGCCACCATGCCTGGCCAGGAGGTCTCATTACATTTTCAATTTTTTCATAAGTTATGGGTCTGTTTAAGCTGTCAGTGTCCTCTTGGTGTAGCTTTGGTGATTCCCTGGATTGCAGATATTCCTCATTTCTCTTAGGTTTTCAAATTTGGCAAAGTATCGGTTTTTGAAGTATTCCTGTATGACTGTCTGGATCTTTTCACTGTCTATAGTGATATTTTCCCTTTCCTCCTGAATTCTATTGATTAGTAGTTGTTCTTTCTTTCTTTTGGTTAACTGGGCTAGGGATCTGTCTATCTTGTTTATTTTCTCAAAGAACCAACTTTTGGATTTGTTGATTTTTTTGTATTGTTTTCTTTGTTTCTATTTCATTGATTTCTGCTCTGATTTTTGTTATTTCTTCCTTTTTGCTGCATTTAGGGTTTATTTGTTGTTGTCTTTGCAGTGTTTTAGCTGCAGTGTTAGTTCATTTATCTGTGCTCTTTCTGTTTTTTTTTTTTTTAATATAGGCACCCAGGGCTATAAACTTCCCTCTTAGGACTGCTTTTAAAGTGTCCCATAGGTTTTGTTGTGTTGTATTGCCATCATTTAGTTCCAGGAATATTTTATTTCTTTCTTTATTTCCTCCTTGACCCATTCATTATTCAGGAGTGTGTTGTTTAATCTCCATGTGTTCATGTAGGTAGAAGGACTTATCCTGGTGTTGATATTGAGCTTTATTGCGCTATGGTCTGACAGAATGCATGAATTTATTTCAATTATTTTGTATTTGTTGAGGTTTTTTCTGTGTCCAAGTATGTGGTTAATTTTGGAGAATGTTCCATGCAGTGCTGAGTAGAAAGTATATTCTCTGGTGTTTGGTTGGAATACTCGGAAGATGTCTGTGAGGTCCACTTCCATTATTGAATTGTTCAGGTCAGATGTCTCTCTGTTTATTCTTTGTCAGGTTAATATGTCCAACGGACTTAGTGGGGTATTGAAGTCCCCTACTATGAGTGTGTTGGGGTTAATCTGTGCCTTGAGGTCCTGTAGAATTGTATTTACAAAGGTTGGTGCACCAGAGTTTGGTGCATATATATTCATGATTGTGAAGTCTTCATGGTTCATTTTCCCTTTGATAAGGATATAATGGCCCTCCTTGTCTCTTCTAACTGCTTCTACTTTGAAGTCTATTTTGTCTGATATTAGGATAGCAACTCCTGCTTTCTTTTTAGTACCATTTGCTTGGAATATTTTTTTCCATCCTTTCACTTTAAGTTGATGCCTATCCTTATGGGTGAGATGGCTTTCTTGTAGACAGCATATTGATAGGTTCTGTTTCCTAATCCATTCTCCCAGTCTATGTCTTTTGATTGGGGAGTTTAGCCCATTGATATTTAAGGTTATAATTGAGAGGTATATGTTGCTTCCTTTCATCTTATTACATGTTTGCATTTTTTGTGTAGTTTCCTACCTCTGCATTTCTGTTTTTATTAAAATTTTTTCTTTCAAGGTGCATGAGGATAGTTGTTCCTCTCCTCTGTCCTTTGAATTGTTTCAAGCATTCTCTGGAGGGTTGGTTTTCCAAGCATGTATTCTTTCATCTTGTTTATGTCATGGAAGATTTTTCTCTTGCTGGGTATAGTAACCTGGGCTGGCATCCATAGTCCTTTAGCACTGGGAATGCTTTGGTCCACGTTCTTCTTGCTTTCCTGGTTGGTGCTGAAAAGTCAGCTGTGATTCTGATAGGTTTTCCTTTGTATGTAACTTGTTTTTCTCTTGTGGCTTTCAGAATTTTCTCTTTGTTTTGGGTATCTAGCATTTTAACTATGATATAGTGGGGGGGAGTTTCTTTTCTGGTCTAGTCTATTTGGTGTTCCACTTGCTTCTTGTATTTGCATGGGTTTGTCTTTTTTTTAGTTTGAGGAAATTTTCCTCTATTATTTTGTTGACAATCTGGTCAATACCGTTTTCTTGGGATTCTTCTCCTTCCTCTATCCCTATGATGCAGAGGTTTGATCTTTTCATAGTGTCCCACATTTCTTGGTTGTTCCACTCTTGTGTATTTTAAAATTTTTCATATTCTTTACTTGAGCTTTTTAGTTGTTCTGTGTTATCTTCTAGGTATGATATTCTTTTTTTCTGCTTCCTCCATTCTGTTTCTAAGGCTTTTACCCATTCTTTCCTCTTGATTAGACGACTGTTCAATTTCCTTTATTTGTTGTTCTTCCTGTATTTTTCTTACAATTTCCATTTCCTTTTGGAGCTTCTCAAACTTTTCTTGTAATTCATTGGTTTCCTTTTTCATTTCAGCATGGGATATTTTCAGAGTTTCCACTTCCTTCCCGAGTTTGTCATTTTGTCCCTCTAGCTCTTTCCGGAATCTGTCATTTTCTCATTTTAGTTATTTCTGAAGTTTGTCCTTGTCTTCCTCTAGGTTCTTTCTAAGTTTTTCATTCTCTCCCCTTAGTTTTATGATTTCTTTGAATATATCTATGATTGTTATTTTGGGATCTCTATGGGGATCCCATTGTAGAGGTTTGGTGTGGAGTTTTTCTGTTTATCCCATATTGCTCTTTGATTGTGCTCTTGGCATGTGGTTAGCTTTTTGCCTGTATTCTGTTGTGAATTTTGAATTTCTCTTCACTTTTTTGAAGGATTGTTTTCCTTGATTCCTTCGAGTGTCTTTGTTATATTCTCCTTTTGAATGGAGTGTTGACTTTATGTTTTAGGCTTTCAATTTTGGTTATATATTGGAAAGTATAGCTAACATTTCCCTTTCTGTTCTGCAGGAGATGTGTGGGTAGCAACTCGGGTGACACCTTCTGGATACTATATTCCTTCTGCTGTCAGCCACTCTCTCCTGAGTTCCAGTTGGGGGTTCCAGTTGGCAGCGGGGACAGGGGGGTTTGGGTTGCTGTCTGTGTTCAAGCCAAGCCCCTAGCTGGACCCACCAGTCCCCTCAGACTCTGCCCCTAGCTGGAGCACCAGCAGCAAGTAAACTACCACTGAATACTTGCCCGAACTCTGGGTTCAGGCCTCATCTCCTATTTCCCAAGGCCTTCCGGGAAATGTTTCCCAGTCAGCTGGACCCGCTGGTCTTCTCGGACTCTGCCCCAAGCTGGAGCACCAGAAACAAGTAAACCTCCAACAAATACTTGCCCTGAACTCTGGGTTCAGGCCTCGGCTCCTAGTTCCCAAGGACTTCTGGGACAGGTTTCCCAGTCAGCTGGAGCTGCTGGTCCCTTCAGATTCCGCTCCTAGCTGCAACACCAGCAGAAAGTAAACTGCCACCGAATACTTGCCTGAACTCTGGGTTCAGGCCTAGGCTCCTAGTTCCCAGCGCCTTCTGGGTCACGTTTCCCTGTCAGCTGGACCCACTGGTTCCCTCAGACTCTGCCTTATTTTTTATTATATATATATATTTTGTACAAGATGATGTTACTAATCAGATCTAGACACATGTCCCCCACCCTACCCCCAACACCACCAGAGCTCAAGCATTCTGCCAAACATGCTTTTCATCTCTTTCTCAGTCTTTCTCAAAATTCTCCATGTAGAAGTTTATTGTTTTGAGCAGAAGTTCAACTATTCAGTAAGTTCTTTGATGCACTCCTTTCTGTTGTTGTTGTTGTTGTTGTTGTTGTTGTTGTTTCCAGTACACATCAATCCCAACTACTTGGACAAAAGCTCAAGGGGCCATGGACAAGAAATACTTACAACTAGGTAATTGGCACTAGCATTCACAGATGAGGGATACCATTCATTGTTTGTTTTTCTGGGACTGTGTTGCTTCACTTAACATAATATCTTCTAGATCCATCTATTTACCTGCAAAACTCACGATGTCATCTTTCTTTACCACTGCATAGAACTCCACTGTCTAGATGTACCACATTTTCTCTATCCATTCGTCAGTTGAGGGCACTTGGGTTGGTTCCAGCTCCTTGCTACTGTGAAGAGAGCTGAAAAAAAATGGCTGTGCATGTAACTTTGTGGTAAGATGAGTCTTGTGGGTACATGCCCAGGAGAGGTATGGCTGGGCCAGGTGGCAAGTTCATTCCAAATCTTCCAAGGGTTCTTCAGACTGCTTTCCATAGTGGCTGTACGAGTTTACATTCCTACCAGCAGTGGATGAGTGCCACAACCTCTCCAGCACTTGGTGTCATCTGTTTTCTTGATCCTAGCCAGTCTTATTGGAGTAAGATGATATCTTTCTGGTTTTGACTTACATTTCCCTAATGATTACTGATGATGAACAGTTCTTAAGGTGTTTCTCAGACATCTCTAATTCCTCACTTGTGAAGTCTCTGTTCAGCTCTTTGCTCCATCTAATGAGTGGGTCATTTGTTTTCATTATTCTTTGTTTTTTGAGTTGTTTATATATTCTGGAAATCAATGCTTTGTCAGATGTTTCTGTGGTGAAGGATTCCTCCCACTCTGTGGGATTTCTCTTCACTTCCTTGATTGTTTCTTTTGATGTACAGAAGCTTTTGAGTTTAATGAGTTCCCATTTGTCAATTGTCGACCTTAATTCTTGTGCAGCTGCTGTGTGATTTAGGAAGTCTTTTCCTACGCCTATATCTTATACTCTGCTGCCAACTTTTTCTTCTATTGCTTCAAAGTTTGGGGTTTTGTGTTGAGGTCTTTAATCAATCTGGAGTTGACTGTTGTGCAGGGTGAGAGGTAGGGGTTTAATTTCATTCTTCTGTAAGTGGTGATCCAGTTTTGCCAACACCACTTGCTAAAGATGCTCTTTCCTCCATTGTGTCTTCTTGGCCCCCTTGTCAAATATGAGATGGCTGAAATTGTATGTGCTCAAGTTTGGATCTTCAGTTTAGTTCTATTGGTCAACAGGTCTGTTTTTGTGCCACTACCAAACTGTTTTTTGACTATAACCCTGTACTATAGTTTGAAGTCTGGTATACAGATCCCCCCTGTATTGCTCTTTTCACTCAAGGTGGTTTTGGCTATTTGGGGTCTTTTGTTTTTCCAAATGAAATTAAATTAAGGACTTTTTTCCAAGCCTGTGAAGAAACTATTGGGTATTTTAATTGGGATTGCATTAAGTCTATACAAGAGTTTGGGTAGAATGAACATTTTTACTATATTAATTTTCCTAATTCATGAGGATGGGATGTTTTTTCCATTTTCTGATGTCTTCTTCAATTTCTTTCTAGAAGGCTTTAAAATTTTTGTTGTAGAGATCTTTGGTCTTTGGTTAGGTTTATTCCTAGGTATTTTATGGTTTTTGAGGCTATTGTGGGTGGGAAGGTCTCCTTGAATTCCTTCCTCAGTTACTTGTTGTGGGTGTAAAGAAAGGCTACTGATCTTTTAGGTTAATTTTGTATCCTGCCACTTTGCTGAAGATGTTAATCGTTTCTAGGAGTTTTCTGGTGGAGTTTTTAGCATCCCTTAAGTAAACAATGGTATCATCAGCAAATAGGGATAGCTTGACTTCCTCTATTCCAATTAGTACTCCTTTAATTACCTTTTCTTGCCTTATTGCTCCAGCAAGTGTTTCAAGCACTATATTGAAGAGGAGTGGTGACAGGGGGCACCCTTGCCAAGTTCCTACCTTTAAAGGGAATGTTTCTGTAGTTTCCCCATTTATAATGATATTGGCTGTGGGTTTCCTGTACATGGCTTTGATTACATTGAGGAATGGTCCCTCTAATCCAATTCTCTCTAGGACTTTAAGCATGAAAGTATGCTGGATTTTGTCAAAGTCTTTTTCAGCATCAATTGAGATGATGCTGTGCTTTTGTATTTCATTCCATTTATGTGCTTGATGATGTCTATTGATTTTCGTATGTTGAACCATCCCTGCATCTCTGGTATGAATCCAACTTGGTGATGATGGATGATCTTGATGTGAGTGTGTATGCGATTTGTCAGTATCCTGTTTAGAATTTCGGCATCTGTGTTCATTAGGGAGAAGGATCTATAGTTCTTTTTGGTTGTATTTTTGTCTGGTTTTGGTAATAGGGTGATGCTGGCTTTCAGAAGGAATTTGGGAGGATTTCCTCTGTTTGTACACTTCTAAACAATTTCAGTAATAATGGTTGTAAGTCATTTTGAAATGTTTTACGGAATTTTGCCATGAAATCATCTGGGCGTGGACTTATTTTTTAGTTGGGAAGTTTCTTATTACATCTTCAATTTCTTCATATATTATGGGTCTGTTTAAGCTGCCAGTCTCTTCTTGGTTGAGCTTTGGCGATTCCCAGGATTTCATGTACTCATCCATTTCTTCTAGGTTTTCAAATTTGGTAGAGTATAGATTTTTGAAGTATTCACATATGATTATCTGGATCTTTTTATTGTTGTGATATTTCCCCTTTCATCATGGATTGTATTGATTTGGAGTTGTTCCTTCTTTCTTTTGGTTAACTGGGCTAGAGGTCTGTATCTTGTTTATTCTCTTAAAGGACCAACTTTTGGATTCATTGATTTTTTTATTGTTTTCTTTGTTTCTATTTCATTTATTTCTGCTCGACTTATCTTATTTCTTCCTCTGTTTAGGGTTCATCTGTTGCGTTTAGGGTTCATCTGTTGTTGCCTCTCAAGTGCTTTTAGCTGCACTGTTAGATCGTTCATTTGTGCTCTTTCGGTTTTTCTAATGTATGCACTCAGGGCTATAAAATTCCCTCTTAGGACTGATTTTAAGGTATCCCATAGGTTTTGTTGTGTTGCATTATCATTGTCATTCAGTTCCAGGAATGCTTTTATTTCTTTCTTTATTCCTTCCTTTACCCATTTATTATTCAAGAGTGTGTTGTTCAGTCTCCATGTGTTCTTGTAGATATCAGGGTTTATCCTGGTGTTGAAATTGAGCTTTATTGCACTGTGGTCTGATAGAATGCATGAAGTTATTTCAACTGTTTTGAATTGGTGAAGGTTTCTTTGAGAAGTCAGTTGTAATTCTGATAGGTTTCCCCTTATAGGTCACTTGTTGTTTTTCTCTTGTGGCTTTAAGGATTTTGTCTTTGTTGTGGATGTCTAGAATTTTATCTATGATGTGTCGTGGAGAGTTTCTTTTCTGATCCCGTCTGTTTGGAGTTCTATGTGCTTCTCGTACTTGTATTGGTTTGTTGTTTTTTAGTTTGGGGAAATTTTCATCTATTATTCTGTTGAAGATCTGATCAATACCATTCTCTTGGGATTCTTCTCCTTCCTCTATTCCTATGATGCATAGTTTGATCTTTTCATAGTGTCCCACATTTCCTGGTTGCTCCACTTTTTTGTATTTTTAAATTTTTCATAATCTTTACTTGAGGTTTTTAGTTGTTCTGTGTTATCTTCCAGGTCTGATATTCTGAGTTCTGCTTCCTCCATTCTGCTTCTGAGGCTTTTTCCATTCCTTTCCTCTTGATTGGATGAGTGTTTAATTTCCTTTTTCATTTCCTGTTCTGATTTCTTTAGTATTTCCACTTCCTTTTGGAGCTTCTCAATCTCTTGCTGTAGCTCTTTTCTTCATTGGTTGGTTTCCTTATCTTTTTCAACATGGGATCTTTTCACTGTTTCCACTTCCTTCTGGAGTTTGTCATTCTCTCTCTCTGGGTCCTTCTTGAGTTCTTCATTCTCTTTTCTTAATTCTTTTGATTTGCGCTTTATAATCTTGTACTTTTTAAAAGTATGTTCACAATTGTACTTCTAATATCTGTTTCCTGGGCCATCCCCAGGGGGATCCCACTGTAGTTATCTTCCACAGGTTTGGTAGAGCTTGGTGTGAGATTATCCTGCACCTTTCCCATGGTGTCTCTTCTTTGTGTCCCTGGCATATGGGATTATCCTTGCCTGTCTTCCAATGTGAATCCCAAATGTTTCTTCACTGTGTTGAAGACTCGCTTTGCTTGCCTCCTTCAGATGCCTTCATTGTTTGTTTGATTGATTTGTTTTTCTCCTTTACTCTTTGCTTATGGACTGTTGACTACTCTAAGGTCTAGGCTTTCTATTGGAAGTCCAACTCCCTCTTCCCTTTCTGTTCTGAATGTTCTCCAAAGAATCTGCTTGGACACTCCTTCCTTTGGTAATCCCAGTTGGCAGGGGGTGGGTGGTGGGCGTGGGGTTGCTCTTTAGACCATGCCCTGGTACTTGTGCTTCAGGTGGTCTTGGGAGATCCAGAATCTCAATATCTAGACTCTCACAAACCCACCTTTTGTGCCATTTGGGAGGATAACTCCGCCCCCACAGCCACACCAGCCAATCTGGCCAAATATCAACAAAGACAAGGAAATCCAATCAAACAATCCACCTGGGTGAAACATCCAGCTCTTACCTGTGCTTCAGGTCTTCTTGGGAGATCCCCAATCTCAATATCAACACTCATACCAACCCACCTTTTATACCAGCTGGGAGGATAACTCTGCCCCCACAGGCACACCAGCCAATCGGGCCAAAGATCAACAAAGACAACGAAATCCAATCAAACAATCCACCTGGCTGAAGCACCCAGCTCTTACCTGTGCTTCAGATGGGCTTGGGAGATCCCCAATCTCAATTTTTTTCAAAAATATATTAATAATTAATAAAAAACGTGGTTGGAGAGATGGCTCCTTGTCTCTTGATCTGCTGGACAGCCCTGCCTACCTAGCACTTGAAACAAAAATTAACCAAACTATATTAACAATACAATTTGTCAAAACAAATGGGCATACTTACTGGTCAGATAACAAATGAACATCCATATGCCAGAACAGCAGACCCAAAACACAAATAATATGAAAAAAAACAAGAGACTGTGTCTCCAACAAAACCCACACCCCCTTCAGAAATGCACTATAATGAAAACCATTCTGGGGAAGAACTGGAATCAGAATTTAAAAGAACAATTGTAAATATGATCAAAAACTTGAAAAGAGTGCACAGAGCTTAGATCAGGGACTTCCCAGTACCTGAAGCACAAGTAGGAGCTAGGTACTTCAGCCAGGCAGATTGTTAGACAATTCTATTTCTGGATTGTTGGATAATTGTTTCATTGGTTTGTTGGATAATTAAATCTTTGTCTTGTGTGGCTGTCGGGGTGGAGTCACCCTGCTAGCTGGTATTCAAGGTGAGCCTGTTGCCACTGTGAGACTTGAGTGCACAGAACTTAGGTCAGGGAATTCACAGGACCACCTGAAGCACAGAGTACAGGGCAGTGGGCTAAACCAGGAAGATTTCTCCTCAACTGGAATTGCTGAGGGAGTGTCCAAGCGAATTTTTGGGAGAAACTTCAGAACTGAAAGGGAAGAGTGCGTTAGTCTTCCAATATATAAACATAGTTGAATGCCTGAAATCTAGACAACATTCAATAAACAAGGAAGGAAAAAAAGACATCTGAAGGAGGCAAGCAAAGCAAGCCTTCTTTGTCAAGAGGCATTTGTGATTTGCATTGCAATACAGGCAAAAATGGAAACCCACATGCCAGGGACATGATGAAGGGACAACATAGGAAAGGTGCGGGATAATTCCACACCAAGCTCTCCCAACCTTGTGGGAGATTCCGACAGTGGGATTCCCCTGGGGGTGACCCAGGAAACACATCTTAGAGGAATGATTGCAGACATATTCAAAGAAATCAAAGAATGTAAAGAACAAGTCAGAGAAGTAAGGAGAGAGAATGGAAAACTCAAGAAGGACCTAGAGGGAGGGAATGACAAATTTTGGAAAGAGCTAGAGAGAAAAAATGACAAACTTTGGAAGGAAATGGAAACGCTGAAAGAGGAAACAATCCAGAGAAGCAAGGAGCTACAGGAAGAGATCAAGAAGCTCCAAAAGGAAGTGGAAATACTAACGAAATCACAAGATGAAATGAAAAAGGAAATCGAACACACTCATCCAATCAAGAGGAAAGGAATGGAATAAGCCTCAGAAATAGAATGGAGGAAGAAGAACAAAGAATGTCAGACCTGGAAGATAACACAGAACAACTAAAAACCTCAAGTAAAGATTATGAAAAATTCAAAAATACACAAAAGTGGAACAACCAGGAAATATGGGACACAATGAAAAGATCAAACCTCTGTATCATAGGAATAGAGAAAGGAGAAGAATGCCAAGAGAATGGCATTAATCAGATCTTCAATAGAATAATAGATGAAAATTTCCCCAAACTAAAAATAGACAAACTCATTCAAATACAAGAAGCACATACAACTCCAAAGAAACAAGATCAGAAAAGAAACTTGCCACACCGTATCATAGTTATAACACTAGACAACCAAAACAAAAATTCTGAAAGCCACAACAGAAAAAAATAAAGTAACATATAAGGGGAAACCCATCAGAATTACAACTGACTTCTCAGTGCAAACTATGAAAGCAAGAAGAACGTGGAGCAAAGCATTTCCAAGGACTATAGATGCCAACCCAGGTTACTATACTCAGAAAAAAATGTCGATTATAGTTGAAGAAGAGAGAAAAATCTTCCATGACATAAACAAGATGATAAAATACCACCCTTCAGAAAATAATTGAAGCAATTCAAAGGACGGAAGAGAGGAGCAACTATCCCCAGGCAACTAGAAAAAGAAAATAATAAAAACATAACTGTAGAAGTAGAAACCGAGACTAAAATGCAAATGGATAATAAGGTGAAAGGAAGCAACAAACATCTTTCAGGTATAACCTTAAATATTAATGGATTAAACTCCCCAATCAAAAGACGTAGACTGGGATATTGGATTAAGAAACAACACCCATCTATATGCTGTCTACAAAAAAACCCAATCTCACTCTCAAGGATAGGCACCAACTTAAGGTGAAGTGATGGAAAAAATATTCTAAGCCCATGGTACCAAAAAGAAAGTTGGTGTTACTATTTTACTAATAGACAAAATAGACTTCAAAGTAAAAGAAATCAGAAGAGACAAAGAGGACCATTACCTCTTTATCAAAGGAACAATTGACCATGAAGATTACATAATCGTGAATATATATGCAACAAACTCTGATGCACCAAACCTTATAAAGACAATTCTAGTGGTTAAGAGCATCGACTGCTCTTACAGAGGACCCGGGTTCAATCCCCAGCACCCACATGGTGGCCAAGAACCGTCTGAAACTCCAATTCCAGGAGAACTCCAGCTCCAGGGGAATCCGAGACCCTCTTCTGACCTCCGCGGCATTGCATGACACGGGTGCACAGACTTGCATGCAGGCAGTACATTCATACACATACAGAAATAAATAAAATTAAAAAAAAAGAAAAAAAAAGACAATTCTCCATACCTCAAGGCACAGCTTAACACCAGCACACACATAGTAGGAGACTTCAATACCCCAGTAAGTCCTTTGGACAGACCAACCAGACAAAGAATAAACAAAGAGACATCTGAACTGAATGCTACGATACTACAAATGCACCTCACAGACATCTACTGAATATTCCACCCAAATACCAGAGAATACCCTTTCTACTCAGCACCCCATAGAACATTATCCAAAATCAACCACAAACTGGGACACAGAAAAAACCTCAACACATACAAAAATATTGAAATAATTTCTTGATTTCTATCAGACCACAGTGCAATAAAGCTCAATATCAACACCAGGATAAGCCCTACTATCTACAACAGCACATAGAGACTAAACAATACACTCCTGAATAGTGAATGGGTCAAGAATGAAACGAAGAAAGAAATAAAAGCATTCCTGGAACTGAATGACAATGATAATACAACACAACAAAACCTACGGGATACCTTAAAACAGTCCTAAGAGGGAAGTTTATAGCCCTGAGTGGCTACATCAGAAAAACAAAAATAGCACAAGTGAATGATCTAACACTGTTACTAAAAACACTTGAGAGTTGTAGGTATTCTTTTGGAAGAAGTTCTTAAAAGCAATACCTGACAGCCTTGACCCCTGCTGTTTCTCACAGACCTGTGAAAGTCTGGCCTGTCTTTGATCTCGCAGGAAAGAACTTTGATGTGGATTTTAGCCTGAGGTTCCCTTGTCCCAATTACCTGCCCCAGCCCCCAATTGTGGGTACGTGTATCAGCCCATGCCTGTGTTAGTATAAAAGCCTGGAGTTTCAACATTAAAGTTGAGTCTATTCCTTCAGGCTTTTTCTGAGTCCATGTCTGTAGGTCTGTATGTCTGTCCTTATCTTTCTGCTTATCTTTCTATTCCATTGGGTAAAATCCCTGGGCATCCCCTCCCCTATCCTTGCCAGAGCTAAGCTAGGGAGAGAAGAACAACAAATAGCATGTGGCCAGCACGTGGATGTTGGCCACATGCTATCTCTCTCAGCCTTCCCCACATGGGAGGGGAAAATCTCAAAGGGTTTTACCATGAACACAGTGAGTTAACCCCCTCCCCGATTCAAGATCAAGGTAGCTAGTGACCAGCCGTGGTCCATCTCCGTGGAATAAACATTTTCTTTTCTATGAGAGTTTAGTGTTTGAATCTGCTTTCAGTCTCTCTCTTCTATACAGCCAGCTAGTAACATCTCCATGGAAGAAAATTGTCTTTAACTGTGAGATTAGTCTTTGAACTATCTCTTTCCCTAATCACTAGCATTTCCTGTCTTTCTTTATCATGGGTAACAGTCACACCAATAAAAACCAATGGCTGTGCCAGCAACCCCCTACAGTCCAAGCTGATAGAGGGGCCAGTGGCATGGCCCAGGCCATGGAAGAGCCACAGCACTGGGTTGGGGTCGACAGAGCACACAGGGGACCATGTGGGGAGCAAGATGAGACTGTAGTCAAGACTGGGGCCAGGCAGCTGTGCAGACCCTTGCTCAGCCTGCGCCTCCACCAATGCTGCCATTGCATGCTGCCACTCTCTCTTAAAGAAACAGAAGTACCTTAATCCTCAGATACAGGAAAAACTATATAAAACCAGTCAGGACTAACACCTTCTTTTACAGGCGTTTCCTGTTAATGTAGCCCCAACTTGGAGTCACAAAATTATAACGAAATCATTTTTCAGGTAAGGAAAATGTAACATCCGTTGCCTGCATCTAGCACACGCCAGGTTCGATCCCAGGACTACATTTCCCAGAATTCTTTGGGTCTGTCACCAAATGAAAAATTTCAGTATGATTCCAGATCTCTTTTTGATTCAGTTTTTTCCAAAAAATATTCAGAAAAAATCTACCCTTAAAATTTATTGTGTTCTTTCTTAGCATACTTGTTCAGAATTGAGGTAATTGTACTGTTCTTTGTACAATTTTGATCTCTAGATAATATTTCATTATGGCCAGTTAAAATCTCTAGCATGCTTCTCTAAGTCTGACACATGAGTACCCCCAAAAAATCTTTAAACAAGTTGTGCACAACTGATAAATTAATAAGTCCTAGGCATTTCAAAATTAATCAATTAAGGATCTTATACAATTAGTTGCCATTTTTATGTTTTGGTTAAAAGTTATTTTATGTAATTTTTCTATTTATATAAATATACTAAAGACTAACTCTAAAATCAAAATTGATTTTTCGTTGACTCAGGTTTGCCAATATATTTAAATGACTAATAAATTAATTGATTTGTAACAGCTAAATATAAATCTACACAGATAGTAGTTCAAAGTTTTATTAACTGTGTACTGTCATCTACTGGAGGCAACCCACAAGCGCCCAGTAGGATCTGTAAAACCCATTCTACAAAATTTATACCTTACAGTTATACATCTAAAATTGTAATATTTATAAAGGTTAAAATTGTGTATATATATATATATACATATATGTATATGTGTATATATACATATATAATATATACATATAATGTATAATATATATATAATGTATAATATATATATATATATATATATATATATATACCTTATTTCCACAGGATCCAGTCTTAATCAGGTAGCATAAAAATCACAATGTATGTTTAATCAAGATTCCTGTAACTTATTTCCACTTGTGTTCAAAACCTATTCACACATTGTATAATGGTAAACTAAATTACTTATGTTGTTTAAAATTGGTCACACTTAAATTTTTGTAAACTACAAGTGTTACTTTTAATTCTAATTCATACTAAATTTCCAGGTAACAGCCTTGACATTAATATATATCCAATGTCCTTTTATAATGTTATCTGTAACACCCCCTGTTATCTACAAGATAATTTAATTGTAAAAGACAGTATTTCATCTCTTCATGAACAATGGACCTCAGGACATCGGTTCCCATATGGGTATGTATGTATGTATGTAAAATGATGTAAAATCAATGCAATGCCCTCCAAAGGACAGCTTAACATCTTTCTTACATTCAGAGACATAAAATCTCTTGGAAGGATATTATTCTATTCCTCAAAACCAGCTATTAATATGTATCAAGGCCAAGTATTATACTGGCTGGGATTTTTCCCCATCAACCAATTACATCAGTAGAAAAATATTACAGCTGTCTTTTATCAACCTAAAAATCAGGCCCAATAAATCTACCAAAACTAATAAGGGCCATGGGTAATCCCAATATATTATTTTACTTTTCAAACTTAAAATTAAAGGGAAAATCTATGTTATTCTTGAAAAGAATCTTAACAAGCCCTCATCCGTTTATCTAATAAAATGATAAATGAGGTATTTCCTACCTACAGTAAAATAAAAACATGGTATCTCTAACCACCTGTGCCATGCTAACAACACAACCTGGCATAGTAGATAATGTTTACTCAACTGCCTATGCTATTACTATTTATATTTCATCAGTAAACTACAAAAGGGTATCCCTGAGAGCCAAGACTTCAGCTAAGTGGGAGGCCATCTGCAGCTTCACAATCCATGCTTTCAAAAAGACTGGAGCCAGAGCTGAATCACCAGCCTCCTGCAGGCAAAAGGCTGAGACAACCTGGGTTATATACTCAAAAAAAATTTGTTTACTTCTTTGACTCTCATCTGCTCTTCTCTGATATCCTGGAAATTGCTGGCTAAAGAAAAAAACCTACAGGAAACAACTGTGACTGAACTTTGTAGTGGCATGTACAGATCTCTCCAGGCAAGTTTGGAACTTTGGGGGGGGGGGGTACAAGTAAAAAAAACAAAAACAAAATCTGTGTTAAAAGGGGTATCAAGTAATACCTGTATGTTTTCATGTATAAGATAAGGAATGTTATTCTTAGAAGAAATGCCATTTACATACCTGTATGTCTTTGTATGACTTTATGTGTAGGACAAGCAATGTTATTGTGTGTACGTGTCCCTGCCCATGCCTGGGTTAGTATGAAAGCCTTGATTTTCAACATTAAAATTGAGTCTATTCCTTAAGGCTTTCTCTGAGTCCATGTCTTTACGACTGTACATTTGTCCTTATCTTTATATTTATCTTTCTATTTCATTGGGTAAAATCTCTGGTGGTCCCCTCCCCTCTCCTTACCAGAGCTAAGCCAGGGAGAGAAGAACAACAAATAGCATGTGGATGTTGGCCCCGTGTGTATAAAGGACTATTCATATGACAATAAAATCTGACAGAGAGACAACAACAAATGAACCCTAAACACAACAGACAGGAAGAAATACCAAAAACCAGAGCAGAAATCAATTATGGAAACAAAGAAAGCAATACAAAAAAACCAATGAATCCAAAAGTTGGTTCTTTGAGACAATAAACACAATAGACAGATGACTAGCCCAGTTAACAAAAAAAAAAAAAAAAGAGCAAGTCCAAATCAATAGAATCCAGGATTAAAGGGGAAATATCACAACAATGAAAAGATCCAGACAATCATATGGGAACACTTCAAAAACCTATACTCTACTAAGTTGGAAAACCTAGGAGAAATGGATGAATATCTGAAATCCTGGGAATCACCAAATCTCAACCAAGAAGAGACTGACAGCTTAAACAGACCCATAATATATGAAGAAATTGGAGATGTAATAAGAAATCTCCCAACTAAAAAAAGCCCAGGCCCAGATGGTTTCACAGCAGAATTCTATAAAACATTTCAAAAAGACTTACAACCATTAATACTCAAATTGTTTAGAAGGATACAAGCAGAGGGAAATCTCCCAAATTCCTTCTATGAAGCCAGCATCACTCTAATACCAAAACCAGGCAAAGATACAACCAAAAAGAGAACTATAGACCCATCTCATTAATGAACACAGATGCAAAATTTCTCAACAAAATACTTGCAAGTGGCATACAGACCAACATCTAGAAGATCATCCGTCTTGACCAAGTTGAATTCATACCAGAAATGCAAGGATGGCTCAGCACATGAAAATCAATAAATATCACAAATGGACAAAACCCACATGATCATTGCAATTAACACAGAAAAAAACCTGTGACAAAATCCAGCATCGCTTCATGCCTAAAGTCCTAGAGGGTGTTGGATTGGAGGGATCATTCCTTAATATAATCAAAGCCATATACAGGAAACCCACAGCCAACATCATCCTAAATGGAGAAAAGACAGAAGTATTCCCCTTAAAGGTAGGAACTCAGAAAGGCTGCCCCCTGTCACCACTCCTCTTCAATATATTGCTTGAAACACCTGCTAGGGCAATAAGAAAAGGAAGTTAAAGGAGTACTAATTGGAAAAGAGGAAGTCAAGCTATCCTTCTTTGCTGATGATTGTTTACATAAGGAATGCTAAAAACTCCACCAGAAAACACCTAGAAATGATTAAGAGTTTCAGTAAAATGGCAGGATACAAAATTAACCTGGAAAAATCAGTAGCCTTTCATTACACCAACAACAAGCAACTGACAAAGGAATACAAGGAGACCTTGCCAGTCACAATAGCCTCAAAATCAATAAGACACCTAGAAACAAACCTAACCAAAGACACCAAAGGTCTCTATAAAAAATTTAAACCCCCGAAGAAGCATATTGAAGAAGATGGAAAAACCTCCCATGCTTATGGATTGGGAAAATTAATATAGTATAATGTCCATTCCATCCAAACTAATATACAGATTCAACAGAATCCCAATTAAAATCCCGAAGAGTTTCTTCACAGTCTTGGGAAAAAGTCCCTAATTTCATATGGAAAAACAAAAGACCCTCAATAGCCAAAGCATCCCTGAGCTAAAAGAGCAGTATGGGGGGGGGTCTCTATACTAGACTTCAAACTGTACTACAGGGCTATAGTCATAACTACAGCTTGATACTGGCACAAAAACAGACCTGTTGACCAATGGAACAAAACAGAAGATCCAAACTTGAGCACATACAATTTCAGCCACCTCATATTTGACAAGGGGGACAAGAAGACACAATGGAGGAAAGACAGCATCTTCAGCAAGTGGTGCTGGCAAAATTGGATCACCACATGTAGAAGAATATAGCTAAGCCCCTACCTTTTGCCCTGTACAAAAGTCAACTCCATATGGATCAAAGACCTTAACATGAAGCCCAAAACTCTGAAGGTAATAGAAGAAAAAGTTGGCAGCAGAGTACAAGACATAGACATAGGAAAAGACTTCCTAAATCAGACAGCAGATGCGCAAGAAATAAGATTGAAAATTGACAAATGGAACTTCATTAAACTCAAAAGCTTCTGTACAGTGAAAGAAACAATCAAGGAAGTGAAGAGAACAAAAACCCCACAGAGTGGTAGGAAAACTTCACCACAGATACACCTGACAAATCATTGATTTCCAGAATATATAAACTACTCAAAAAACAAAGAAGAAAGAAAACAAATGAATCACTGTGGGGAGCTGGCATGAATAACGCCATGGTGAATTCAGATTGACCTCTATAATTCAGCAAGTTCTTGGCATGCATGGGTTAATACTGTACAAGCGGATGTGATACAGTAGGAAGGAATGTCCTTGCAGGCTAGGCGATTATTCTTGAGGCTGTCTTTGGCATGTGAAACAAAGTTTATCTATACTTTTGAAACTTTCCTTGAAATATAAACACAGTTTTACTGTAACTTTACCACGTGTGAAATTTGCAGAAAAGTCCTTTTTATCTTGTTTGTATAAAAGGCCTTGGAAAATAAACTTCAGGGTTCCAGTATTAACTGGTCGCCTCTCCCAACTCTATCCTTTGTGTGTATGTGTGAGTGTGTGTGTGTGTGTGTGTGTGTGTGTCACGTGTGTAGGTGTGTGTGTGTTCATCTTTTCTCAATTCCCACTCCCTCATTCAGGTATCGTTCGACTTTGATGGCTGGCTCCATCAAATCACTCAAAAGATGGAGCAAAGAGCTGAACAGAGACTTCACAAGTGAGGAATTAAAGATAGCCGAGAAACATCTTTAAAAATGTTCAACATCGGTAATAATTAAGGAAATGCAAATTAAAACCACTTTAAGATATCACCTCACTCCAATAAGACTGGTTAGGATCAAGAAAACTAATGATACCAATGATAGGTTGTTGGGAAAGGAGAACACACATCCACTGCTGGTGGAAATGTAAACTCATACAGCCACTATGAAAAGCAGTGTGGAGAACCCTTAAAAGACTCAAAATGAGCTTACCACCTGTCCCATCACACCACTCCTGGGTATATACCCACAAGACTCATCTTACCACAGAGATACATGCACATCCATGTTTATTGCAACTCTCTTCACAATAGCAAAAAGCTGGAAACAACCCAAGTGCCCCTCAACTGATAAGTGGATAGAAAAATGTGGTGCATCTACACAATGGAGTTCTATGCAGCACTAAAGAGAGATGATATCAAAAAAAGAAAGATGATATCATGAACTTTGCAGGTAAATGAATAGAACTAGAAGATATTATGTTAAGTGAAGTAACACAGTCCCAGAAAAACAAACAATGAATGGTATCCCTCATCTGTAGATGCTAGGGACAATTACCTAGTTATAAGTATTGCTTGTGCGGGCTCCTTGAACTTTTTTCCAAGTATTTAGCAATGATGTATATTGGAAACAACAACAAGAACAGTAAAGACCGGGTCAATGAACTGACTGAAATGGTGTACGTCTGCTCAAAACAGTCAAATTCTGGACTGAGAATTTTGAGAAAGACTTAGAAAAAGATGTAAAATATGTTGGCATAATGCATGAGGTTTGGCGGGGTAGGAAGGGGACACAGGTATAGATTTTATTTGTAATGTAATCTTGTATAAATATGTATATATAATAAAAATAAAAATAATTAAAGAAAACAAACAATTCAAAGAACTGGTGTTGAAAGCTCAGGAATATACAAATATTCAGCTTAATGAAATATAAAAATCAATTCATGACTTGAATATTGAATTCACAAAAGAGGTAGAAATAGTGAGGAAAATCCAAGACACCTGCATGAATTCAAAGAATCCATTAAGCCAATTGGAAACAATAGCAGAAAGACTCAAACAAATGAATGAAACAAAAAAACCCAGAATATCAAGACTGGATGACAACGTTGAAGATCTGAAGTCCTTAAGCAAAGACTACATAAAATTAAAAAAAAAACAAGAATGGAATATGCAGGAAATGTAAGACAACATGAGAAGACCAAATCTAATAATTATAGGCATGCAGGAAAGAGGAGAATCTTGGGCCAATGGTTTTGAACAGATCTTCAACATGATTATGGAAGAAAATGTCCCAATATTAAGGAAAGAATTACCTATAGAGATACAAGAATCATTTAGAATATCAACTATATATGACTAGAACAGAAACTTCCCATGGCATTTCATATTAAAAGCATTAAATATACAGAACAAAGATAGGGTACTGAAGGCTGTTCAAGAAAAACAACATGTTACATATAAAGGAAGATATATAAGAATCACAGTGGAGTTTTCAATACAAACTATCAAAGCCAGAAGAACCTGGACCAAACTATTCCCAGCTCTAAACACATTTGGATTCCAACCCCAAATCCTTTAATCCAGCATAACTATCTTTCAAGGTTGAAGGAGAACAGGAAAATTTTGATGACATGAATAGGCTGAAAGAATTCATGTCTACCAAAACAGCCATACAGAGAATACTTGAAGGAATACAAAGGACTGAAGATATGAATGAGCCTACGCAATAAATTACAGAAATAAAACAAAGGAGGATATAATAATGGAAATTCAAAATAGATCCACAAACTTAAATAAATTAAATTGACAGTATCCAGTACACCACTTTCAATATAATTAAATATCAATAGTCTTCACTCCCCCATCAAAAGACACAGACTAACAGAATGTACCAAAAAAGAAAGCCCATCTTTTTGTTGTGTTCAAGAAGCTCGTCTTACCTTCAAGGATAGATGTTATATTAGGGTGAAAGGAAGGAAAAAAATGTTCCAACCAAATGGTTATAAAAAGCAAGTAATTATTACAATATTATTATCTGACAAAATAGACTTCAAATTATAACTATTCAGAAGAGGTAGAGGGTCACTTCATTCTAATTAAAGGAACAAATGACCAAGAAGATATTAGAGTCATGAGCACAAATGCACCAAATCCTGGTGCACCCAAATTCATAAAAATGGTACTCCAAGATTATAAAACACAGATTAACCCCAATTCAATAATAGTAGGTGACTTCAATACAACACTATATTCAATAGAGAGACCAACTGGACAAAGACTGCAAGAGTTCTAATGGGCGGGTGTTGAGCATGGGAATGACTGGGGTTGATTGCAAAGTATTGTATTAATTGCACAAATACTCAAAAAATGAGGAAAAGTGGGAAAAATTTAAAAATTCATTAAGAAAATTTTTAAAAAATCAAAGGAAAATTATGTTTTTTACAATTTCCAAATTTCACCAAATCTGTTTACCTTTCCACTACCAAATCTTCTAATTGAGAATTTAAATATATAAAGCATAATTTCAGGAGTACTTTTCTGTTAAAGTACTATTATATTGGCAACGTTAAATATTTCCTTGTTTTATCAGTTTCTAATTAAAAAACTATGCATGTACAAAAAATAAAATACGAAAGAACAGAGTAGAGAAAAAATATTGAAAACTGAAAGAGAGAATGTTCAAGTCAGTTATAAAGACAAGTTCATTAGAAAAACAGATAATATGACAGAAACACTTACGGCCAAAAAAAGTCTAGAAAAATGTGGTCCAATCCCTGAAAGACCAAAACAGTCAATACAAACTATTATACCCAGCAAAAATATCTATTAAAATTAAAAGATAAATATTTCCATTATAGAAACAATTAATATATGTCAACTAAACCAGCCCTAAGAGAATAGTAGAAGGAATGCTTCATTTTAAACAGAATAATAAACACACTGAAGAGGTCATAGGGAACAAAAAAACAATGCCATGAGAGGTAATCAAAAGAAAACTGAGAAAAACATCACAAAATCAACAACAGGGTAGGAAATAATACACATCTTTCTCTGAATGTTAAAGTCTCCAAATTCTGAGTAAAAAGAAACAGACTAGCAAAATAAACTAAACAGTGTCCTTCATTTCTCTGCCTCTAGGAAAATGCATCTCAACACCAATGATAAAAATCTTCTTAGAATAAAAAGGTAGTTAAAATTATTCCAAGCAAATGGAACTAAGAAATAAACAAGTATATCCATTTTAATATCTGAGACAATAGACTTCAAACCAAAAGAGAAGGATGGATAACACACTCATTAAAGGAAAAATAGACCAACAACATATTGCAATCCAAATCATGTATACAACAAACACAAACACA
Source organism: Rhizomys pruinosus (assembly GCA_009823505.1). Classification (NCBI taxonomy): domain Eukaryota; kingdom Metazoa; phylum Chordata; class Mammalia; order Rodentia; family Spalacidae; genus Rhizomys; species Rhizomys pruinosus. Next base: position 431,924 of record VZQC01010977.1, on the reverse strand, counting down.
ACCGATTTAATAACAATGGACTATTAGATATAAAAACTATAGATTAACAACAATATTGGGTGATTTCAGTAATCCTTGCTCACCAATATACAGGTCTTTTGGAAAAAAAATAGAGAAACCCAGGAGATGAATGAATATCATTAACCAAATGGACTTAACTTAGCTACAGCACATTCCACAAAATACTAAAGAATACACATTGAACTTTCTCCAAAATTGAACAAATATTAAATTACAAAGCAAGGCCAAACAAATGTGGGGAAAACTTAAGTATCACACCACAATGAAAAAAATGCTAACAGTCTTATTCAGGGATAAGCACTCTGTGGCCCATTGTTCTCACACATTTGCCGGCTGTGGGTTTCTGTGCTAATAACTGATTCCTAGGGCTCAGGGATCATTGAAGAAGAGGATCCAGAAAGATTGTAAGAGCCAGAGTGGGTGGGTGGCCACAGGGAACAGAGTATGCCTGGTATCTGATCAGTTACTCATATTTACTCATATCAATTCACAGCAATGATTGCAGCATACAAAAATCCTATGCAAGCTCAAACCAAACACAATCTCAACATAGACATGGATAAGTGGGTAAGAAATCACAAACCAACCTAAAGAACTTTTGGCAATTAACAGCTGCTGGTAGGGGAAGAAACTTTTACAGGGATGGGAAGCTGGGAGAATAGGCCTATAGCGAAGGACATTTGGGGACACAAATCAGTCTTTATAGGCTGTACTACACACACATAAATACATACACACACACACAATAACACGTACACATACATTAAATTGGGCAAGATGCAGTGAGGGAAGATATGGATAAAGAAGATCTATGTACCAAACACTAATTTAATATTTGTGTGAATATTTATTTCACTACTGAGTGTTATATTTTTGCATGCTTTTGTATTGATAAGTAAAACCCTTAAATCTCAAATTAAAATACTGTTTATAGTATTTTTTATAATGCAAGTACAGCATATCAGATTCCTTAATTATTGCTTATATCTCCTTCATTTTCTGGGTGTAGAAGTCTCATTTGACAGTTATTTTTTTCTTCAACACAGTACATACTCCATTCTAGTCTGAAATGATCTTTTAAGAAATCCTATTGGGGCTGGAGAGATAGCCTAGCGGTTAAGAGCACCGACTGCTCTTGCAGAGGACCTGGGTTCAATCCGCAGCACCCACATGGCAGCTAAGAACCGTCTGTAACTCTAATTCCAGGAGAACTCCAGTTCTAAGGGAATCCTAGAGCCTCTTCTGACCTCTGTGGCATTGCGCAGCATGGGTGCAGAAACCTACATGCAGAAAGTACATTCATACACATACAAAATTAAATAAAATTAAAAAAATCCTATTATATCAGCTTATTGGATTGCCATCACAGCTATGATTGCCTGGGATATTTTGTTTTATTTTTGCTGCATTAAAATTTCACTCTACATCTAAAAAGAAGAAAAAAAGAAAAGAAAGAGATCTGATGCCAAATAATAACTCTGTCAAAGAGTATATCTAAAAGGGAAACATTTAAATTCTTGGAATTGAATAACACTGAAAGCATATGGAAATCTATGGAACACAACTAAGGCAGCTTTAAGAGGAAAGTTTAGATTAGTAAGTGCCTACACAAAAATTTGAAAGGTCACAAATTAATCACCATGATGAAGGCCTTGGGAATAAAGAAAAGCAACAACCAAAACAAGTGAATGGCAAGGGCCAGACATGGTGGTAGGCACCTTTAATCCCAACTCTCAGAGACAGAGTCAGACAGATCTGTGTGAGATTGAATCCAGCCTGGTCCACATAGTAAATTCCAGGTGGGCTCTGACGAGGGAAAACTTGTCAAAAACAAAACGAAATTAAAAAAAAAAACAGGTGGATGGGAAGAGATAATAATCAAAATTATCTGAAATTAATGAAGTGGAATTAAAAAAATAAAAATAATCAATGAATGGGAGAGTTGGTTCTTTAAGAAGATTAATGGGATTGACAAACCTGTAGGCAAATTAACCAAGAGAAAAAGAGAATTCAAATAAACAAAATTAGGGATGAAAATGGACAGATCATAACAGATACTGAGACAATCCAGAAAAACTATAAGGTTATACTTTAAAATCCATAATCCATCAAATTGGAAAACCTAAAAAGAGAAAAATAGAAAATAATAAATTTGTAAATATGTATGGATACCAAATCTAAATAAAGGTAAATTAAATACTTTAAATACACTCACATCATTGAATGAGATAGAGAAAATAATTTAACCCCTGTGGATGGAACTGGTAAATAAAAAGCTGAAAGGATCCAGAGGCTCCCACCCACTCCTTCCCCCCCAAAAAAACCAAGTGACCCCTGAAGATGAGATCCTCAAATGACCTTAAGAAAACTAAAACCTTGGTTAATCTGAGCTAACTGTGTGGCCTTAAGCATCCAAAACGAAAATAAAACAAGACATAAATAATGAGTAAGGGCTGAGAAATTGCACTTCAGATATAAAACTTGAGATCTTAGTAAAAAGACCAAAAGAAAAAAAGAGAGCACTGTTGTTTGGCCTGTCTTCAATTCTTACTGGCAAGTGCATCTACTCTGTGGCTGCCACTGCTTTTACCATTCTTCAGACATGAGACATGGCTTTTTAACCCTTCAATATGGACTGAAGACTCATGTCTCTCCAAGAATCCTCCAAACCTTCAATGCCAGATGGGGACTACTGAGATATTCAGCTTGTGGAATGAGCAGCTACTGAGATTTCAGCCTTGTCAGAGTATAGACTGCCATTGTTGGACTACCCAGGCTGTATCATGGAGGTCAGTGCAAGAAGATCAAGACAGGACCCAAACTTACTGGATCTCATTTGGGGAACCATGGGAGGGAAAGACCCCAGTATGGAGCACAAGGGCAAGACTGATGGCTGTTTGGGCTTGCCAAGGAGAAACTTACAAACACTTCCTTAAGGAAATCATGACATCTTTTAGCAAAAAAAAAAAAAAAGAAAGAAAGAAAATTCTCCAATCCAGGTGATATGTTTATGTATGTATGTATGTATGTATGTGTGTATGTATGTATGTATATATATATATATATATAATATGTGTGTGTGTGTGTGTGTGTATTGAAGCAATAGAAGTTATAGAGAACAACAACAAAAGAACTGGAAAAACTCTGGAAAGACTCAGAAAAAGATGCAAGACATATATGGCAGAGTGCAGGAGCACAGGTGGGGTGGGGGGCATGGAAAGGGAAGTAACTCTAAATTTGAATGAGAAATGATGTATGATGTATGGAAAAAAGTTTAATAACAATAAAAAATTTTAAAAAGAACATTGAGAAATGATCAAAAAAAGAAAGGATATCACAATAAAAATAAATAAATAAATAAATGAATAAATAAATAAATAAATAAATAAATAATAAATAAATAAATAATAAATAAAAATTTAAAATATCCCAAAGCAGTGCAGTGCCCAGGGAAAAGGTGAGTGCAACACCAGGTGGGCTCATCACTGCCTTTGGCATGGCCTGTTGCCTGCCAGTCAGCCACACCTGGCACAGGCTGCACAGCAACAGCAATGGGGTGGAATCACCCAGCCAGCTGAACATCCACAAGGAGCAGAGGGCACTGGCAAACCCTCTTGAGCTACAATGTGGGTATACCATTGAGAACAGCTATAGCAACACCAGAGCACAAAGATGGTGCATGCTCAGCAGGGAACTTACCTGATTGTTACCTCTGGATTTCTGGAGAACCTCCAGACCAGAAAGGGTAGTGCTAGCTGAACCTTCCAATATATAACCAAAAGTGAAAACTGGAACCAAGCACAAGCAGCCGTCCTTAAACCAAGGAAAAGACAATGCACATATCTGTAGGAAACAAAGAAATTAAGCCTTCGATGCTGTGAAGAAACATTTGAGATTTGCATGAGAATACAAACAATAAAACAAACACACATGCCAAAACACAAAGAAAAATAACATGGGAAAAGTACATAATACCTCTCCACCAGATACTACCAGTCCTATAGAAGATCCCTACAACAAGATGTCGCTAGAAAGAACGCAGAAAAAAAGGAAAAAGATCAGTGAAACAAGGAGCTACAAGAAGAGAATGACAAGCTCCAAAAGGAAGTGGAAATCCTAAAGAAATCACAAGATAAAAAAGTAAATAGAACACTCATCCAAACAACAGGAAAGGAAGGAAGAAAGCCTCAGAAGCAGATTGGATGAAGGAGAAAATAGAATATCATAGCTGGAAGATAGCAAAGAAAAACAAGAAAGCTCAAACAAAGATTATGAAAAAATGGAAAAAAAAAAACCACAAGAGTGGAACAATCAGGAAATGTGGAACACTATGAAAAGACCAAACCTCCACATCATAAGGATAGAGGACAAAGAAGAATCCCAAGACATTGGTATTGATCAGATCTTCAACAGAATAATAGAAGAAAATTTCATGAAACTGAAAATAGATAAACCCATACAAATATAAGAACACATAGAACTCCAAATAGACAAAATCAGAAAAGAAATTCGCCATGTCATATCACAGTTAAACCAGTAGACACCAAAAACAAAGACAATATTCTGAAAGCCACAAGAGAAAACAAGTTACATCTAAAGGAAAACCTGTCAGAATTACAGCTGTCTCTTCAGTGCAAACTATGAAAGCCAGAAGAACATGGACTAATGTATTCCCAGTACTAAATTAATATAGATGCAAACCCAGATAACTATACCCAGCAAAATGACAATTATAGTTGAAGGAGAAAGAAAAATCTTTCATGACATAAACAAGATGAAAGAATACATGTCTAAAAATCCAACCCTTCAGAAAATACTTGAAGTAATTCAAAGGACAGAGGAAACTTATCCCCAAGCAGCTAAAAAGAGAAAATAATAAAAGTGTAACTATGAAAATACAAACCTAGGCCAAGAATGCAAACAAAAAATAAAGTAAAAGGAATAAACATAGGTCTCTCAATAATAATTTTAAATATTAATGGTCTAAACTCCCCCAATAAAAAGACATAGACTGGGAGAATGGATTAGGAAACAAAAGTCCATCTACATGTTGTCTAAAAGAAACCCATCTCATCCTCAAGGACGGGCACAAACTTAAAGTGAAAGAATGGAAAAATATATTCCAAGCAAATTGTACCAAAAAGCAAGCAGGAGTTGCCATTCTAATATCAGACAAAAAAGACCCCAAGTAAAACTAATCAGAAAAGACAAAGAGGGCCATTACATCCTTATCAAAGGAATAATTAACCATGAAGATTTCACAATCAAAAATATATATGCACCAAACTCTGGTGGACTGAACTTTATATACACAATCCTGCAAGACCTTAAGGCAAATATTAACCCCAGAACGTTAATAGTGGGGGATTTCAATACCTACTGAGCCCTTTGGATAGATCAACGGGACAAAGAATAAACAGAGAGACATCTGAACTGAACAATACATTATTCCAAATGGACCTCACAGACATCTATGGAATATTCCATCCAAACACCAGAGAATATACTTTCTACTCAGCACCCCACAGAATAATCTCCAAAATTGACCATATACTGGGACACAGGAAAAAACCCTAAACAAATGCAAAAGGATTGAAATAATTTCATGCATTCTGTCAAACCATAGTGCAATAAAGCTCAATATCAACAACAGCATAAGACCTACTATCTACAAGAACAGATGGATACTAAACAACACACTCCTGAATAATGATTGAGTCACGGAAGAAATAAAGATAGAAATAAAAACATTCCTGGAACTAAGCAAAAATGACAATGCAACACAACAAAATCTCTAGGATACTTTAGAAGCAGTCCTAAGAGGGGGGTTTATAGCCCTGGGAAGCTAAATTAAAAAAAAACAAAAACAGAAGGAGCACAAACAAACAATCTAACACTGGAGATATAAACACTTGAGAAACAACAAATGAACCCCACACCCAACAGTCAGGAAGAAATAACAAAACTCAGAACAGAAATCAATGAAATAGAAACAAAGAAAACAATAAAAAGAGTCGATGAATCCAAAAGTTGGTTCTTTGAAAGGATAAGCAAGATAGACAGACCACTAGCCCAGTTAAGTAAAGGAAAAAAGAGAGCAACTCCAAACCAATAGAATTCATGATGAAAAGGGAAACATCACAACAGACCATGAAAAGATCCAGATAATCATATGAGAATACTTCAAAAACCTATACTCTACTAAATTTGAAAACCTAAGAGAAATGGATGAATATCTGAAATCCTGGAATTCACCAAAGCTTAACCAAGAAGAGATTGACAGTCTAAACATACCCATAAAGAGGATGTAATAAAAAACTCCCAACTAATAAAAGCCCAAGCCAAGATGATTTCACAGCAGAATTCCATAAAACATTTAAAGAGTACTTACAGCCATTACTACTCAAACTATTTAGAAGGATACAAGCAGAGAATAATCTCCCAAATTCCTTCTGTGAAGCCAGCATTACCCTAATGGCAAAACCAGGCAAAGATACAACCAAAATAAAACTATAGGCCTATCTCATTAGTGAACATAAATGCAAAAATTCTCAACAGAATACTTTCAAGCCACATACAGACCAACCACATACAGACCCACATCAAAGAAAAGTCATCCATCATGACAAAATTGGACTAATACCAGAGATGCAGGGATGGTTCAACATATGTAAAGCAGTAAATATCAAAAAACATAAACGGACTGAAAGACAAAAACTACATGATCATTGAAATTGGCACAGATATAGACTTCCACAAAATCCAGTATCCTTTAATGCTTAAAGTCCAAGAGGGAACTAGACTGGAAGGATCATTCCTCAATCTAACTAAAGCCATATATAATAAACCCACAGCCAGCATCATCCTAAATGGAGAAAAAGACAGAAGAATTCCCCCTTAAAGGCAGGAACATGGCAAGGCTGACCAATATCACCACTCCTCTTCAATATAGTGCTTGAAACTCTTGCTAGTGCAATAGGACAAGAAAGGGAAATTAAAGGAGTACTAATTAGAAAAGAGGAAGTCAAGCTATCCCTTTTGGCAGATGGTATAATAGTTTAATTAAGGGATGTTAAAACCAGAAAATTCCTGGAAATAATTAGGAGTTTCAGTAAAGTGGCGAGATAAAAAAATTAACCTAGAAAAATCAGTAGCTTTTATTTTCACCAAAAACAAGGAACAGAAGAAGGAATATAAGGGGACCTTCCCACTCACAACAGCCTCAAAAACAATAATATACCTAGGAACAAACCTAAAAAAAACACCAAATATCTCTACAACCAACATTTCAGACCCCCGAAGAAGGAGATTGAAGAAGATATCAGAAGATGGAAAGACCTCCCATGCTCATGGATAGGAAAAATTAATATAGTAAAAATGTCCATTCAACCAAAATTAATATACAGATTCAATGTAATTCCAATTAAAATTCCCAAGAGTTTCTTCACAGACTTGGAAATAAAAGTCCTTAAATTCATATCAAAAAACAAAATGCCCCAAATAGCCAAAGCAAACCTGAGTGAAAAGAGCAATACAGGGGGGATCTCTATACCAGATTTCAAAGTATATAACAGGGCTATAGTCATAAAACAGCCAGGTACTAGCACAAAACAGACCTGTAGATCAATGGAACAAAATTGAAGACCCAAATTTGAGCAAATACAGTTTTAGCAATCTCATATTTGACAAAGGGGCCAAAAAAACAGAATGGAGGAAAGACAGCATCTTCAGCAAATGGTGTTGACAAAACTGGATCACCAGCTGGAGAATAAAAAATTAAACCACTACCTCTCACCCTGTACAGAAATAAACTCCAAGTGGATCAAAGATCTCAACATGAAACTGGAAACCCTGAAGGTGGTAGAAGAAAAAGTTGACGACCACCTACAAGACATAGGCATAGGAAAAATCTTTCTAAATCAGACAGCAGCTGCATAGGAAATAAGGTCAACAGTCAACAAATGGGACCTTATTAAACTCAAAAGTTTCCATACAGGGAAAGAAACAATCAAGGAAGTGAAGAGAAAACCCAGAGTGGGAGGAAAACTTCACCATCTGACAGAGCATTAACATCAAGAATATATAAAGTACTCAAAAAACAAAGAAGAAAACAAATGAACTACTCAAAAGATGGAGTAAAGAGCTGAACAGAGTCTTCACCAGTGAGGAATTAAATATGGCTGAGAAACATCTTGAAAAGTGTTCAACACCATTTATAATTAAGGAAATGCAAATTACAACCACTCTCAGATATCATCTCACTCTAATACGACTAGCTAAGATCAAGAAAACAAAAGATACCAAATGCTGGATAGGTTGTGGGGAAAGGGGAACCCATTCATCCAGTGCTGGTGGGAATGTAAACTTGTACAACCATTATGGACAGCAGTGTGGAGAACTCTTAAAAGACTCAAAATGAGCCTACCACCTTACCCAGTCATACCACTCCTGGATATATGCCCAAAAGACTCATCCTACTGCAAAGATACATACACATCCATGATAATTGCAGTTCTCTTCACAATAGCAAAGAGCTGCAACCAACCCAAAAGTCCCTCAAAAGATGAGTGGATGACAAAAATGTGGTGCATCTACACAGTGGAGTACTATTCAACAGTAAAGAAAGATAACATCATGAACTTTGCAGGTAAGTGGATGGAGCTCAAAGCCATTATGCTAAGTGAAATAACACAGTCCCAGAAAAATAAGTGGTGAATGGTTTCCCTCATTTGTGGATGCTAACACCAAATTCCCAGATGAAAGTCAAGCTGAACAATATTAGTGTTATATTTCTGTTTATCTGAAAACAACTGTGATGGTTAATCCTGGGTGTCAACTTGACTGGACTAAGGAACAAATAAGAGAAAAAGGATGTTCAGATTGGACCACCTCAACCTGGATGGCCCACCCCAAATGTGGGCATTACCTTCTGCCAGCAGGCAGTATAAAAGGCCATGGCAGAGGGAGCTGGTCCCTTTTTTCCTGTGGCTTGCCTCTCTCATCTGGTTTGTCTTGCTGCTGTGATCAACCCTTCAGATCCCAGCATGTACTGAGACCAGAAGATCTCCTGGAATCCATCGGGCCTTCAGCACCAGATTGGGACTACTGAGACATCCAGCCTTGTGGACTGAGCAATTCCCTGGATTCTCAGCCTCTCCAGTGGGGCACATCTACAGTTGGACTCCTTGAACTCTGTCATGTGAGCAAATCAATAAATTGTATATAGCTATATATTCATCCTGTTGCTTCTGTTTCTTTAGAGAACCCTGACTAATAAACAGATTTTCGTACCAGGACTGGGGTGGAAGTGCGAGTGATTCTAATCACTATCACCCCTAGTGGACGCTTCCACAAAATATCACACTGGTCCACTATATTGATGATGTTATGCTGATTGGACCCAGTGAACAGGAGGTAGCAGCTAGTTTAGACTTGTTGGTAAAGCATATGCGCATGAGAGGATGGGAAATAAATCCAACTAAAATTCAAGGGCCATCTACCTCGGTGAAGTTTCTAGGAGTTCAGTGGTGTGGAGCATGCAGAGACATTCCTTCTAAGGTAAAGAATAAGTTGTTGCACCTGGCCCCTCCCTCCACCAAGAAAGAAGCACAACGTTTGGTGGGTCTTTTTGGATTCTGGAGGCAGCACATTCCTCATCTGGGTGTGTTACTACGACCCATATATCAGGTGACTCGTAAGGCAGCAAACTTTGAGTGGGGCTTGGAACAGGAAAAGGCTCTTCAACAGGTCCAGGCTGCAGTGCAGGCTGCTCTGCCCCTAGGGCCATATGATCCAGCAGACCCAATGGTGCTTGAGGTATCAGTGGCAGATAGAGATGCTGTCTGGAGTCTGTGGCAGGCTCCCATAGGGGAATCACAGCGGAGGCCCTTGGGATTTTGGAGCAAGGCTCTACCTTCATCTGCAAACAACTATTCTCCTTTTGAGAGACAGCTCTTAGCCTGCTATTGGGCCTTAGTGGAAACTGAACGTTTGACAATGGGCCACCAAGTCACCATGCGACCTGAGCTGCCCATCATGAGCTGGGTGTTATCTGACCCACCAGACCATAAAGTAGGACGTGCACAGCAACAGTCCATTGTCAAATGGAAGTGGTACATACGGGACAGGGCCCGGGCAGGCCCTGAGGGCACAAGCAAGCTACATGAAGAAGTTGCCCAAATGCCTATGGTTCCCACTCCTGTTACAATGTCTCCTGGGCTTAAGCATGCACCTATGGCTTCATGGGGTTTGCCCTATGATCAGTTGACTGAGGAAGAGAAGACTAGGGCCTGGTTTACTGATGGTTCTGCACGCTATGCAGGCACCACCCAGAGGTGGACAGCTGCAGCATTACAGCCAATTTCTGAAACAACCCTAAAGGACACTGGTGAAGGAAAGTCTTCACAGTGGGCAGAACTTCGGGCAGTGCACATGGTTGTGCATTTTGCCTGCAAGGAGAAATGGCCAGAGGTTCGATTATATACTGATTCATGGGCTGTAGCCAATGGTTTGGCTGGATGGTCAGGGACTTGGAAGGAGCATGACTGGAAAATTGGTGAGAAAGACATTTGGGGAAGAAGTATGTGGATAGAGCTCTCTGAATGGTCAAAGGATGTGAAGATACTTGTGTCTCATGTAAATGCTCATCAAAAGGTGATCTCAGCAGAGGATGAGTTTAATAATCAAGTAGATCGGATGACTCGTTCTGTGGATTGTCAGCCTCTTTCTCCAGCTATCCCTGTTGTTGCTCAATGGGCCCATGAACAAAGTGGTCATGGTGGCAGAGATGGAGGTTATGCATGGGCTCAACAGCATGGACTCCCACTCACTAAGGCTGATCTGGCTACAGCTGCTGCCGAGTGCCAGATTTGCCAACAGCAGAGACCAACATTGAGCCCCCGATATGGTGCTATTCCCCGGGGTGACCAGCCAGCAACCTGGTGGCAGGTTGACTACATTGGACCACTTCCATCATGGAGGGGACAGCGTTTTGTTCTTACAGGAATAGATACTTATTCTGGTTATGGATTTGCCTTTCCTGCACGTAATGCTTCTGCCAAAACTACCATCCAGGGACTTACGGAATGCCTTATCCACCGTCATGGTATTCCTCACAGCATTGCTTCTGACCAAGGAACTCACTTCACAGCCAAAGAAGTGCGACTGTGGGCCCATGGTCATGGTATCCACTGGTCTTACCATGTTCCCCACCACCCAGAAGCAGCTGGCTTGATAGAACGATGGAATGGCCTCTTGAAGACACAGTTACAGCGCCAATTAGGTAGCAATACCCTGGAGGGCTGGGGCAAGGTTCTCCAGCAAGCAGTATATGCTTTGAATCAGCGTCCACTATATGGTACTGTTTCTCCTATAGCCAGAATTCATGGGTCCAGGAACCAAGGGGTGGAAGTGGGAATGATTCCACTCACTATCACCCCTAGTGACCCAGTAGGAAAATTTTTGCTTCCTGTACCCACGACCTTGCGTTCTGCTGGTCTAGATGTTTTGGCTCCAATGGGGGGAGTGCTTTTGCCAGGAGATACAGCAAACGTTCCATTGAACTGGAAGCTAAGACTTCCCCCTGGCCACTTCGGGCTTCTACTGCCTTTAAGCCAACAGGCTAAGGAAGGAATAACAGTAGTAGGAGGAGTGATTGATCCAGACTACCATGGGGAAATTGGACTTTTTCTCCACAATGGGGGCAAGGAAGATTATGTCTGGAAGGCAGGAGATGCTGTAGGGCGCCTTCTGGTGCTACCATGTCCTATGATTAAGGTCAATGGGAAACTCCAACAACCCAAACCAGACAGGACAATAAATGGCCCAGACCCTTCAGGGATGAAGGTATGGGTCACTCCTCCAGGGAAAGAGCCAAGACCTGCAGAGGTGCTTGCTGATGGTGGAGGAAATACAGAATGGGTAGTAGAAGAAGGTAGTCATAAATATCAGCTGAGGCCATGGGACCAGTTGCAGAAACGTGGATTATAATAGATATTAACTTTTGTCCTATTTGGTTAAGAATGTGCTTAATATATGTATATTAAGCAGATACTTGTGTTGTTCCCTTTTGAATGTGCAACTGAGATAAGTGTTAAGTGTTGTCATATTTAGGTTATTAGATACTGAAGGACTAAGTGTTCCTCAAGGACATTACCACCTACTCTAAGATATAATGCTTTGCTATTGCACATGAGACACTTATAACATGTTAGGTGGAATTATGACCTTGCCATTGTTTGCAATTGACATTTAAGCATAACATAAGGAGAGGCTATTTATTGGGTGTCAAGTTGACAAGGGGTGGACTTGTGATGGTTAATCATGGGTGTCAACTTGACTGGACTAAGGAACAAATAAGAGAAAAAGGATCTTCGGATTGGACCACCTCAACCTGGATGGCCCACCCCAAATGTGGGCATTACCTTCTGCCAGCAGGCAGTATTAAATGCCATGGCAGAGGAAGCTGGTCCCTTTTTTTTCCTGCGGCTTGCCTTTCTCACTGGTGAATTTGTCTTGCTGCTGTGATCAACCCTTCGGATCCCAGTGTATACTGAGACTGGTAGATTTCCTGGAATCCACTGGGCCTTCAGCACCAGATTGAGACTACTGAGACATCCAGCCTTGAGGACTGAGCAGTTCCCTGGATTCTCAGCCTCTGCAGTGCAGCGCATCTACTGTTGGGCTCCTTGAACTCTGTCAGGTGAGCAAATCAATAAATTGTATATAGCTATATATTCGTCCTGTTGCTTCTGTTTCTTTAGAGAACCCTGACTAATACAGCAACTATGCTGTTATAATGAAAATCTCTCAATGGCCTCTAGAATCCACCTACAACTTATTTTCAGACTCTGTAATTATATAAATATAGGTGGAGAGTATGTATCTATATTTTAGAGTAATATAAAATTAATGGAGGAAAATGTGAATTTCTAAACAACAAAAAAAGACAGAAAGATGCAGAAAAAGGACAGTTACGACAAAATGCACGATCTGGGGTGGGGAGACGGGAAAAAGGAATATGCCTAAATTGAACAGAAAAACGATGTGTGAAATACACAAAATATCAGTAAAAACGTAAAAAAATAAAGATCTGCCAAAGTAGACGCTCATTCCAATAAGACTGGCTAGGATCAAGAAAACAAATGACACCCACTGCTGGAAAGGTTGTAGGGAAAAGGTAACACTCATCCAAAAGCTGGTGGGAATGTAAACTCATACAACCGTAGTAGAAAGCAATGTGGAGATCCCTTAAAAGACTCAAAATGAGCCTACCACCTGACCCAGTCATTCCACTCCTGGGTATATACCCACTAGACTTATCCTATTGCAGAAATACTTGCACAGACACATTTATTGCAGCTCTCTTCACAATAGTCAATAGCTAGAATCAACCTAAGTGCCCTTCAACCAAGAGTGGATATAGAAAATGTGGTACATCTACACAATGGAGTTCTATGCAGCAATAAAGAAAGATGACATCATTAAATTTGCAGGTAAATGGATGGAACTAGAAGATAGAACACAGTCCCAGAAAAACAAACAATGAATGGTATCCCTCATTTGTGGATGCTAGCACCAATGGTACTGGTCATGTTTTGTATCACTACATAAAGAGGTTGATATTAGGTGCATTATTGAGATACATTTCTTTCACACTACACAAAGTTGAACTCCAATACATGAAGAACCTCAACACAAGATCTGTTCCCTTATAGAGAAAGTAGGGAACACAAAGGAACTCATTGCACAGGGAAAAACTTCTTGAGCAAGAACCCAATAGCACAGGCATTAAGTCCAAAATTGATAAATGGAACTTCAAAAGGATTATTCTCTATTCAAACCAAATATAATACTAAAGTCTCTTTAAGCGGTGCATATAAACAAATTATATTAATACAGGAGAGCACTGATAGCAGCAATGGATCATTCTGCCCAGGGGATGTTGGCCAGGGGATCCAAGCCCCCCCCAAAGGTAAAGGCTTCTTGCCTGTAAACTGGGATACCTGCAAGAAGAGAGGCAGTAAGGCCCTGCTGCCAAAGACCTGATGTAAGCATGGGAAGGTTGTATTGAGACCGCACTTGCAAGGGTACAGTTGGTCTCTGGAATACCAGAGAGTGTTACCAAAAGCCACTGAACCAATAAAGCAAATGTTGGTCTCCTTGAGTCAAGCAAGACTCCTCCACCAACATCAGCTACACCTCACCTTCTTGGAGACACTGTGCAGCAGTGGCAGCCATCTGTCTGTATATGCCAAACCTATTTGGCTATTGGCTCTCTCCTTAGGGGAATAACTCATGGATGTTGCCACAAGCTTATATCCTCTAGTGATTGGGAGATGTTATATGCCACAGTAAGACCTTGTCATTTTTTTTTTTTTTTGGTCTTTTAGAGACAGTGTCTCCCTGTAGCCTCAGCTGGCCTGGAACTCATTCTGTGGACCAGGCTGGCCTTGAACTCACAAAGATCCGCCTGCCTCTGCCTCCCAACTGCTAGGATTAAAGGCGTGCACCACCACGCCCAGTGACCTTGTCATCTTTTACAGGAAAAAAGTATTCCATGGATTAACACACCACCCAAACATCTGTGTCTATATCAAAGTAACCTACCATAATAATTAGCAATGTTTAAATACCTCTATATCTAATCGCTTGTGCTTCATTAGTCAGATTGAAAGGTTATTCCTGGACAAACTGTCAGCCCATGAAAGGAAACAGCCAGAACTGATCAGAGTCCAAAATGACATCTCCAGACAAAGTAGACTGTTCTGCTTCTCATCCACCTGTGTCCTTTCTCTAAGCCTAAGGAACAATCTGCAGAAGAGGGGGTGTGGTAGAATGTAAGGGCTGCGATTGGGGTGAACGGTAAAACTACAGCAATATAGCCTGGATACTTATTTGATCAACTTGATTATATGTTCAAGCCCCTCCAGCTGGATGGTGGGAGCCTTGGGCTGTGTGGGTTTGGGCACAACTGCTTGCAAATTGGTTTTATATGAAGGATGCTTGTACTCTAAAAAAAATAATAAAAGGAGCTAGATACTGAAAAGTCTTTAAAGCAGGTTTTCATGCCAGGCCTGAAGAAGGCCAAGAGCTTGGAGGAAGATAGTCATTAAAATCCACTCTGTAAGATTTGCAGTTTAAAAGGGTATACTTAAAAATATATAGAGAGATATTTCAGTAGAGATTTATACAGAAATACAAAATAAACCATATAAGTTAATGGACTTGATTTCTCTGAAGTCATAGTCCAGTCATATAGCTTTAAAGGGCAAAGTGTATATTGGTTAAATTTTATTTGGCAAGTACTCAATTCTGCCCAAGCTTTATCCACATATTATAGGATATTTTAAGGCTTAGTGAAATGTTTAGATTAGTTAAATTTGGTTGTAGGTTTCGATGAAAATGGTAATACATTTGAACTAATTGGGAATATAGAATGTTAATTGCTTTATTTGTAATTTGTATTGAACTTCTAATAGTAACTTTGGGGTTAAGGTACACAAATGATCTCTATATTTTTCTGAATTATACAACATCACATTGTAACACTTTCTTTTACTTGTAGGACAATTTAAAAGAATTAAGTTTAAATTTACTTCCCAAATAAGTAGCATACAGTCAATGAGAAACAGTTTGGGTAATTTTAATGAAAACTTATGCCTTGGCTCCTGTTTATGGGTATGTGTAATACAACTTAGGCATCTATAGGTCAAAACATAAAAATTTAAGAAACAAAAAGAGGGAGATTGGAGGTGGGGTAGTATCCCTTCTGGGATACAAGTGGAAAACTCTGTGTTCCAATACTATTGATAAATTTTCAATTTTGAGATCTTGAAACTAAAAATGGGAGGAGATTTGTATGTTCTCACAGGTAAAAACACCAATCTAAATGCCTGAAAACTTACAACTTTTGGCTGTGCAGGATGGACTGGGAAATGCTAGCATTTCTGAACATTAAAGAAAGCAGAACCTCAGACTGCCTGAGTCACAGACACTGAGCATCTCTCTGAATTCTATTTGGGATAACTGTTTATAATGGGCCCTAATGAAGTTTACCTTCCAGTTGCTGAGAAACCTTCCTACCTCTCCCCTTTATAGGAAGAAGAAAAACATGATGGTACTGAAGTCATTCCCTAACTGTAAATTAGAGCCAAATGTTATAGTGGTAATTTCTTATAAAACAGGTATAACTACCCTTTTTAATTTACTGATAGGCATAGGAACTGTGAAAGGATAATTCTCTCTATCTAGAGCTAAATTCAATAGTAAAGTCTTCATAAGCTGTGTAATTAAGCAAAATATATTAGTACAGGAAAGCTCTGATATCAGCAACGAATTATTCTGCCTAGGAGATGTTGGCTAGGGGATTCAAAACCACCCCAAAATTAAAAAGGCCTTTTGCCTATAAGTGAGATATATGCAGGGAGAAAGGCAGTAAATCCTGTATTCGAAGACCTGGTGTGAGCATGGAAAAATGTTATGAGACGTCACTTGCTAATGTACAACTGGCCTCTGAAATGTGAGAGAGCATTACCAAAGGCCACTAAAGCAATACAGCAAAATATTGGTCTCCCTGAGACAAGCAAGACTCCTCCATCAGTATCAGCTACACCTCAACTGCCTGGAGACACTGTGCAACAGTGGCAGATATATAGATATATAGATAGATAGATAGATAGATAGATAGATAGATAGATATAGATATAGATATAGATATTTGATATATATATATATCTAGATAGATAGATAGATAGATAGATAGATAGATAACTCACAGCGGATGCCACAAGCTTATGTCCTCTAGTGGTTAGGAGATATTATAAGCCACAATAAGAACTTGTCACCCTTTATAGAGAAACCACAGTTTGTGGATTAGCATACCATCCAAGCATCTGTGTCTATGCTCACAGCTTAGCTTGCCATAATAATTAGTACTGCTTAAGTGCCTGTACATCCAATTCCCTGTTCTTTGTTAGTATGACTAAAAAGATATCACTGGATAAGTTGTCAACCCATGAAGGGAAACAACATGAACAGACTAGAGTCCAAAATAACATCTCCAGAACAAAATAGACTGTTTTGCTTCTCACCCACTTGTGCCCCTTTCCCAAAGCCTAGGGAACAAATTGCGGAAGAGGAGGCATGGTAGAATGTAAGGGCTGTGGAGTGATTGGGGTGAATCGTGAGACTACAACAATATAGACTGGACTCCTAATTGATCAACATGCCTGTGCATACAAGCATCTCCAGCTGGACTGTGGGAGCCTTGGGTAGTTCAAAATTTGGACATAGACACTTGCAAATTGGTTTTACATGAATGTTACTTACATCCATTGCTTATGCTTAATAATTTGGCTCACTTCAAAAAAATGCACCAATTACCTAATTGTACAGCAAACTGAGTAACATCAATGTTATCTGAAAACAACTGTGTTATTATATTGCAGAATCCTTTAAAATTAAACAAATAAAAGAGAGAGGAAAAAAAGAATACAGTATAGCAAAGGATACCTAACATAATGGGAAAAAATTTTCCAAGCTATACATCTGACAGATGATTAGCCACCATGTGGGACCTGAAGATTGAACTCAAGCGCTCTGCAAAAGTAGCGTTTATTTTCTTAACTTCTGAGCCTGATCCCTTTCCTATATTCTTTATACTAATCATCTGTCAGATGTATAGCTACTTCTGGCCTCTATCTGCATTACCCTGCCAAAATGCACTTACATACATGCATGCAAAACATTTGTACATGCAAAATAAAAATATAATAAAAATTATACAAAGAACTAAAAACATACAACATCAAGAACACACATAACCCAATTAAAATGATACATAGAACTAAACAGAGAGTTCTGAAAAAATGAAATACAAATGACTAATGAATATTTGTAGAGTTATCTCCCTTTGCGGCAGAGGAATCAGGATGGAAGAATTTAAAAGACCTGCCTAAGGTGGCAGAGGAAACAGGATGGAAGAATTTAACTGACATGCCCAAGACTTTAGTCCATCTAACCTGTAAGTCACAGACATCATCAACAAGGAATTATAGCCTTAAGAAACAATGGGGTATCTTGAAAAAATTGAAGAATTTACTAATGCCGCTACTGGGGATAGCCAAAGGTCAAAAAATGGCTCATTGGATGTAAAACAAATGCTTTAAATTGAAACAGAGTCAGATATTACTGCTGATTTCAGAAAGAAACTCCATCAGGCTAAGAAAGAAAAATTAGAAATGACAACTAAGCTCAATGCAGAGCAGTCAAGCAATAAAAGACAGATTGCAAGGCTACAGTCTGAAGTGGAAAAAGGAGAAGCACTGCGACAAAGTCTGGACTATGACCTAGTTGTTTCTAGACAGGAAGCTGGCCTGGGAAGTCCAGCTGCTGAACAACGATTAGCCAAGGCACAGAGGATCCAAGAAAATCTCTGTGCACAGAATTCAGAACTTCAAGGAAGGGCAAATGAGATTGAGAAGACATTTCAGAATTCCCAGCAGAATTGAAAAGAAGAATGTAGAAGATTTGAACATGATTTGGAGGAAAGAAACAATATAATTCAAAATTGAAATAGAGAATATGATTTACTTATGAAGGAGAAAAGCAGACTAGAAAAAGCTCTACAAGTAAATATTTTTCATGAAGAAAATTTTCTATATATAGTATTCATTGAAATATTGATGTATATTACTTGAAGTTATCCTTGAGTTTTCTTCCCTCTTCTATTCTTACCTGTTTAGAGGAAATTTTACCTGTGTTTTTTGTAACATTCTGCATCATTGTATTAATATGTAATATGCATTTTATTTATTTTGTGAAAAGCATTTGAGATCTCTGATCAAAAATTTTTAAAGGAAAACAAGGCTGAAGATGTGAGCCCTTGCCTAGCATGTTTGAGGCTCTGGGTTTGATCTATAGCACCACAAAAAATGAAAGAGAAGAAAACAACAGAAAAACTAGACAAATAAAAGACACAAACTATAACCAAAGAGAAAACAACAAGCATCTAGGTATACTGTAAAAATTAAGAATATATATCCTTTTTGTTCTAGCAACATAAGAGTATGCAATTTAGAAAATGTAGGTTCTATATTTCAGCCAAATATAGAATAATTATAGAAAACTCTCGGAGATCTCCTGAACCCAGAAGAAGGAAGAGCAGGAGACAGGTAGGAACTGGGTGCCTCAGCAGAGCGGATTGTTGATCCCTTGGTCCACCTGTCTTTGGCTTGATTGGCGTTTGTGGCCATGGGGTCGGAATTATCCTCCCAGCTGGGATTAAAGGTGTGGTCTTTGGCTTGATTGGATTTTGTGGCTGTGGGGGTGGAGTTATCCTCCCAGCTGGTATTAAAAGTAGGCTTGTGTGACTCTTGAGATCTGAGATCTCCTGAGCTCAGTGGAAGGAACCGGGGCACAGGCTGAAGAGCCCCCCTGCCCCCCTCCCGCCAATTGGGATTACGAAGAGGCATCTGAAGGAGGAAAACAAAGCAAGTCTTCAACAGAGTGAATAAGCATTTAGGACTCATATTGGAATACAGGCAAGGAGAAGCCCATATGCCAGGATCACGAAGAAGAAACAACACTGGAAAGGGGCAGGATACTCCCTTGCCAAGCTTTACCAACCCTATGGAAGACTCCTGCAGTGGGATCCCTCTGGGTATGCCCCAGGACACAGACATCAGAAACACAATTGGGAACATATTTAAAGAACTACAAGATCATAAAGAACAAATTAAAGATCTAAGAAAAGAGAATGAGGAACTCAAGAAGGACCTAGAGAGAGAGAATGACAAGCTCCGGAAGGAAGTAGAAACACTGAAAAGATTCCATGCTGAAAAAGATAAAGAAACCAACCAGCGAACCAAAGA